>JALJCO010006271.1:0-66225 GCA_023101725.1 Atherinomorus stipes
TTGGACATATTTTTCAGCGTTTGAATGATAAAAAGTCGTTGCCTTGTTTGCGTTGAACAAAGAGCTGCTGAAATCTGGCCGAGGATTTTCTTCTTCATCTCTTCTGCAGGAAGTCAATGTCTGCTTGGCATCCTCATCCTCCTCCATCTTCATCTCCCTGCTCGGCATCAGCTCATCATCAGTGAGATTCCCTTTCAGTGGACGAAATGCTGAACGTCACCGAAGTAGATCGTCAGCTTAGATTAATAATCCGTAACGTTCTGCATAAAACCAGTTCAGGCTGATTTTTCTCCTCCCGTCCATTTCATTTTTTTAGGTTACGTTCACACGGCGATGATCAGAAGAGAAGATGCAAAAGTGGCGTCTCGTCTTCATCTTTTTATCCGCGTTTACATGAGCGTCATCATGAAGAAATCTGCGTGCGTACAAGGATGCAAGAGTGTGTGGAATTGGATTGGATCTGCACGCCAGGCGGTGCTGTGATAGAACTCCACCGTGTCCGCGCATGTGTAAAATCTACCTTAGATCCACTGGGTTTATGTAGTTTACGCAAATCTATCTGCGGCTTGCAACCAAGGGGCGTGTCCTGTAGTGGGCGTGTCCTATGGTGGGCGTGTTGCATAGTGGGTGGGTCTTGTGAGGTTTAGGGGAAGGGTCAGGGGTAGGGTTGGATTTTACCGTACTCTCATAGGTCTGGTGGGCGTGTTGCATAGTGGGCGTGTTCTATGGTGGGCATGTTGCATAGTGGGTGGGTCTTGTGCGGTTTAGGGGAAGGGTCAGGGGTAGGGTTGGATTTTACCGTGCTCTCATAGGTCTGGTGGGCGTGTTGCATAGTGGGCGTGTCCTATGGTGGGCGTGTTGCATAGTGGGTGGGTCTTGTGAGGTTTAGGAAGGGGTCAGGGGTAGGGTTGGATTTTACCGTACTCTCATAGGTCTGGTGGGCGTGTTGCATAGTGGGCGTGTTCTATGGTGGGCATGTTGCATAGTGGGTGGGTCTTGTGCGGTTTAGGGGAAGGGTCAGGGGTAGGGTTGGATTTTACCGTGCTCTCATAGGTCTGGTGGGCGTGTTGCATAGTGGGCGTGTCCTATGGTGGGCATGTTGCATAGTGGGTGGGTCTTGTGAGGTTTAGGGGAAGGGTCAGGGGGTAGGGTTGGATTTTACCGTACTCTCATAGGTCTGGTGGGCGTGTTGCATAGTGGGTGGGTCTTTGTGCGGTTTAGGGGAAGGGTCAGGGGTAGGGTTGGATTTTACCGTGCTCTCATAGGTCTGGTGGGCGTGTTGCATAGTGGGCGTGTCCTATGGTGGGCGTGTTGCATAGTGGGTGGGTCTTGTGAGGTTTAGGGGAAGGGTCAGGGGTGTAGGGTTGGATTTTACCGTGCTCTCATAGGTCTGGTGGGCGTGTTGCATAGTGGGTGGGTCTTGTGCGGTTTAGGGGAAGGGTCAGGGGTAGGGTTGGATTTTACCGTACTCTCATAGGTCTGGTGGGCGTGTTGCATAGTGGGCGTGTCCTATGGTGGGCGTGTTGCATAGTGGGTGGGTCTTGTGAGGTTTAGGGGAAGGGTCAGGGGTAGGGTTGGATTTTACCGTGCTCTCATAGGTCTGGTGGGCGTGTTGCATAGTGGGCGTGTCCTATGGTGGGCGTGTTGCATAGTGGGTGGGTCTTGTGAGGTTTAGGGGAAGGGTCAGGGGGTAGGGTTGGATTTTACCGTACTCTCATAGGTCTGGTGGGCGTGTCGTTGAGTGATGTCGCAGATCGACCCTACTCAGTTTATGCACATTATTGTTTTTCCTGTTTGAGTGTGACGCAAGATTATGATAGTTATGGATTTTTAATTGGTGTCAGTTTTTATTTAAATTTGACTTCTTGTTTTTCAATTCAGTTAGTTTTAGTTTGCTAGCTTTTATTAGTTTGGATTTTTTTGGAAAATGCTTAGTTTTAGTTTATTTTTTTATTAGTTTCAGTGTTAGTTTTAGGGGGGGGGGGGGGGGGGTGTGTAAATAATACAAATTTGTCTGGTGTGACATTCAAAAACATCAGAAAGCCACTCAGAGTAAAACTGGTAGAGCAAAGTAAACAGATTAGATAGAAATAGATTTCATATCAACCCAAGAGGCTTATTTATTAAACAAATTTACAAAGACTAAAACTAAGGATGCTTTTGCAATAATTTTAGTTAGTTGTAGTTAGTTTTGTAAAGGTACAATACAGTTTCAGTTAGTTGTCATATTCTAAAAAACCTGTCACTTTTATTTTTACTTCAGTTAACAAAAATGTTTTTTCAATTATAGTTTTAGTTTTTTCGTTAGTTTTAGTTAACTATAATAACCTTGGTGTGACGCCAACGTGCATGCGACACGTGAGGATGGCGTGAGCAGGTCCACCATCATTTTTGCGTTTTCAACCCAGAAAAACACTGTTGCCGTGTGAACTTCCAATGAAATATTTTGCCATTTTTACCCGCAATCGTCCTCGTGTGAAGTGAACAGCCCCTTACTCAGTAATGGGGGAGGTTTCCATAGTAGTGAAGTAAATTACTTGGGTCATTTCTCAGAATGATTACATTTTCTGAACCACCTGCTCGGGCCTCCTGTACCGAAAACGTGATATCTTGAATGTTTATGACATCCATGTATATCAGATTTGCATATTTGTGTTTCAGCACAAATACCTCTTAGTTTTCATAATATGTTTATGAAATTCTTCTGATCTCCACACTGCCTACTTTAGAACCGCTCCTGGGCAATTTTCAATAAGTTATCAAGGTCCTCGTCTCTGGAATCAGTTACCGGATTATCTGAAAAAAAATAATTTATTTAACATCATTTAAAAAGCTCTCAAAAGATACTTTAACACTCTTATGTTTTTCATTTATTATGTATTTATGTTATTTTACACACTCATAAATTGCTTTTTGTTGTTGTTCTTATATTTCATTATATAATTACCGTATTTTTTGGACTATAAGTCGCTCTGGCGTATAAGTCACATCAGTCAAAAAATGCATCATGAAGAGGAAAAAAACATTTAAGTCGCACCGGACTATAAGTCGTATTTATTTATTTAAAATAGGGTGATTTTCGGATTTTTCTTGTTACAGCTAAATATTACCCAATCAGTCCAATTCCACATTAATGCCTGTAAATGATCATAAACATAACTAAGAAAATAAACATTATTTTGAGGTTTTGTTCCACCACACAGTCAGATGTCCAAAATGAACTCCTCTCAGTGAGATGAGGCTATTTGGGATTTTTGCCCTCCCAGCAGAATATAGTTGTCACAAGCCTAGTGCCCTCTTTTTACATTACATGGTAATATTTACTCCTTGGTTCATGTCAGGCAACATGTTAATTGATACTTAAAAATATGTGAAATTGTATTTTCATTTATAAGTCGCACTGGACACAAGTCACACAAGCTGCCAAACTTTGAAAAAAAGTGTGACTTATAGTCCAGAAAATACGGTACTTGACCACCTTTTCTCCCTTCATCTTTCTGTAACAAATTTGTATTTGATTGTACTTTCTGTGGGTGAGGTTTTCATATAAGTCCATCTTGGGTTTCTTAACTCCCTTGCACATTTTAATTATAATGAATTGTTTATTATTTTAACAACATGGTTGTGCGAAATAAAAAAACTAAACTAAAGTGTACTTAAGTAAAAGCAAAATCTCAAAAACTACTAAAAAATGACAAGTTACTCACAAAAACTACTCGGTTACAGTAACTTGAGTAAATGTAAGTAGTTATTTCCGCCTCTGCGACTCGTATATCAGCCACGTTCCTAGCAGGAGGTGGAACAGAGCTAATGATGTCCGTCTGTCTGCAGACAAACCCATGCAGCTGAACCAGGCCCTGTTCCTGCTCGGAGGCGGCTGCGGCTTCGTCCCCCAGCCTGACATCATGAGGGACGACGCCTTCGACCCTTTTGACAAGGACACGCTGCACGTGGAGCCAATCACCATCCAGCTACAGGTCAGACTGATAAACAAGCATCCTGACGGTCATGTAGGGGTGTGATGATTAAAGGAAGCGAAACGTTGACCCGAGCAGGTGCTGGGAGCTCGCCATCTGCCGAAGAACGGCCGCAGCATCGTCTGTCCGTTCGTGGATGTGGAAATCTGCGGAGCCGACTACGACAGCTGCAGGTGCAAGACGGACGTCGTAGGTGAGCCGATGCGGCTGCGGTGACGCCCACGTAACGTTTGAGCTGCTTCCGTGCACCAGTGTTAACCGTCTCCTCCTCTCGGCCCTCCCAGCTGATAACGGTCTGAATCCTGTGTGGGTGCAGAAGCAGTTTGTGTTCGACATCCACAACCCCACCTTCCCCTTCCTGCGCTTCACCGTCTATGAGGAGGACATGTTCAGCGATCCCAACTTCCTGGCCCAGGCCACGTATCCGGTCCGTCTGCTGCGGACAGGTCAGCTTTCATCCCGCTCACGCCAGGACACCGCGATGATCTGGAGATGATGTTTAGCTGGAATGTTCAGGCTGCTTCTCATGTTTCTGTGTGCGTCCTGTTTAACGTTGTCAGGCTACAGGAGCGTGCCTCTGAAGAACAGCTACAGCGAGGAGCTGGAGTTAGCAGCACTTCTGGTTCACATAGAGATCGTCAATGCTAAGGTCGGTTTTGTCCCCCCCCCCCAGTCCTGCTTACAGCTGGATAACTTGTTATAGTCAAGTCCACTTTATTTGTATAGCGCTTTAAAGCAGCTACTGATACAAAGGTCAAAGGTCAAGGTCAAATTTATTTATAAAGCACACTTAAAACAACATAGAGAGCCCAAGAAGCTGTACAAGTTTGCTGACATGCGCATATGCATATACATACACACACAGGCTACATACATATATACACATACATGTATATATACACATATATATATATACATACATATACATACACCATAGACTGTATATAATTACTGGACATAGCTTCCGGTCTCTTCTGAATAGAGAAATGTGAAGCCAGGTGGGCGTGTCTTACCGTCGCCATCTTTCCGTGTCACGTACGTCGTCACTCCAGGAAAATCCTAAAATGGGCACAGCGCGGCCGCGGGACAAATGATTGACAGCTGACGTACTGTGGGCTAAACGCTAACTGAGCTAACACGAAACTAAGAGGAGCTAACAAAGATAAGCCCCCTAAGCGGCATGGTTAAGGTAAGACATGCTTAGACTTGCAATTCGCTGACTAAACACCGCCGTTGTGCGACTCTGTAACAAACTGAGACCTTATTAAGAGCAAAGAAGGAGCTAACTAGGAGCCTCCGGTCGGCAGGCGGAGCTTCCGGTCTGCCGCATGTCAATCATAAGGACACGCCCTTAATTATGTGTAATTTGAAGAATAAATAACATCTAAACGAATGAGTTATAAAAAAATTCACCCCCCTCACAGTTGACATGAAGGTAAACGTGACCTAATAAACCTAAAATGATTTTTTGAACCAGGCTGTAAACCTGTTTATTTCTGCTGTGAAGTCGGCGTTTTTAACATGGGAGTCTATGGGGATTTGCTCGCTCTTGGAGCCAGCCCCTAGCGGATGAAGGGAGGATTACACTATTTACAACAAGGAAGCGAGCTTCACTGTTCTGAGGCGGAGTTTGCCCCTTGACATACACACATGCACACATATGCACACATACACACAGACACCTACAGTACATACATAAGAACTAGTAAAATAAATAATACAAGACTATATAAGAGATTTAAACAATCAGGAAATAAAACAAAATCACACACTAGTGTTAAAAGCCAGTGCAAACAGGTGCGTCTTTAAAAGAGATTTAAAATGCTCAACCGACCGGGACTGTGTAATGTGGGGGGGCAGAGCGTTCCAGAGCTTCGGACCCGCTACAGAAAAGGCTCGGTCACCCTTTGTTTTCTGTCGGGTGCGTGGCACTTTTAAAAGCAAGCAATTTGAGGAACGTGTTTGTTTGACCGGAACATGCACAGTTAAAAGTTCTGAAAGGTAAGGGGGGGCCAAACCATTCAGGGACTTAAAAACAAGCAATAAAATCTTGAACTGGATCCTGTAAAGGACAGGAAGCCAGAACAGGGGTAATATGGTCCCATTTCCTGGTTCCAGACAGAAGACGGGCCGCTGCATTTTGGACCATCTGCAGCCGGTGGATGGAAGACTGGTCCAACCCATAATATAAAGAATTGCAATAATCCAGTCTCGAGAAAAAAATAAGTGAACAACAGAAAAAAAAGAAATTAGGTCTCACAGTGGGGAAAAGAGTGAGAACATAAAAACAAATATGAAACATAAGAACAATCAACAGTAAAAACAATATAAGTATAAAAAAAAATAAGACTTAAAACATCAGACAAAGTCAGAGTGGCTCATGCAGAGTGAACGCCAGGGCAAACAGGTGAGTTTTAAGAAGGGACTTCAAGGAATAGTTCACCCACAGAATGATGTAACTTTATTTTCCACTTCCCCTCATGGTGAGCAAGACTCTGGAGCACTTTTTTAATATCTCAAATGCAGCCGGCGATCAGGAAGGCTTCTCTTTTAAAAACCTTGGCAACATGGAGCGCTTTCTGAAACCATCTGACAGTCAATGAGTTATCTTCAGCTGTGTACGCGTTGTCGTGTTTACCCCAGCATGCCTCTGATAACGACTATAACGTGTTTATATCTGCACTTTTCAACACCAGGAGGAGGACGACGAGAACTTGTACACATCCATCCAGCGGCTGCGGGACCGAACCAGCGAGCTGTCCACCCAGGTTTCTCTCCTGGAGCGGTCGGGTTCTGCAGACCTGAGCTACCAGCAGAGTCTGGAGGAGCTCCAAGCCGCTCAGGACCAGCTGAGCGAGCTGGTGGAGGCTCGCAACCGCAGGTGACCGAGCACGACACAGACGGGCAAAAGGTCAAGGTCAGGTTTATTTAGATAGCAGACAACGCTGCCTAAAGTACGGCACAGGTTTTAAAAAAAATTTAAAAGTATAATGATTTAATAATAAAGAAAAAATGCAACAATAAAAACATAACAGCAACAAAAGAGAAAATAAGAGAGCTTGTGTTAAAAAGCCAAAGCAAATAGATATATTTTTAGGGGTGACTTAAAACAGTCAACAGAAGAAGCAAACCGGATGTTTAGAGGGAGGTCGTTCCAAAGTTTGGGTCCAGCGACTGCAAACATCCTGTCACCTCAGGATTTTAACCTTGAACGGGAACATATTAATGCTGCCTTTATGTAGTATCATATTTATGGTAAATACCAAAGTCCAATGTCAAAATAGCACTTGAACACCCTCTCATTTCCACCGAAAAACTGGAAACATTTTATGATGCCAGAGTTGCAGCGATGACGTAAACTTTGACCTTTTAATATGGCAGAGAGCAAAGAAAATAGCAATATAAAATGGGATAAAATACATTACGTTTAAAGTTTCCTGCTGCAGTTATTTGGTTAGTTTGTAGTCTGCATAGTTCTGTAATATACGTCACTTTAAAAACATCACCTTTTAACCTTGGTTTATTTGTAAAAATATGATTATTGCTTAAGCAGACGCTAGCTAGCAGCTAGCTTGTCAGTCAAAGATAGCATCCAGTGTTTAACTTCATTAGAACAACAAATCACTTGAACACAACACACTGGTACGCTGATTTCCACCATTTACCAAGTGGAAAGGATCATCTTCCCCTTACCACATGAAGGCAGCATAAAAGTAAGTTGTTGGAAAATTTTGTTTAAAAAAAAAGTAAAGGGAACTAAAACCAGGTCACAGTGGTGCCATGTCAGTCGTGACAACAGTTTAAAACACTGGTTTACACCAGAGTTGAAAAATGTATCCTAAAGATCAGCGGGAACCTGTTGTGACTTAATAGCCTGCAAAAACCACAATCCACTGCAGTTTGACATCACATTCCCAAGCGCTGGTGTCTGCATCACACCTGAGCAACAGAGATGCTTCTCTTTATAAAAACAAACAAACAAATGGAAAAAAAAGACGCTTCTCACATTTCCCTTTTAATTACTCGTATCGGTACTCGGTATCGGCAAGTACTCAAATGTTAGAACTCGTACTTGTACTTGGTTGGTAAAAAAGTGATATGGGGACACAAGATTCTGTGACCTACGTATGTGTTATCTGTCACAGATAACACAGAAGATGACACAGATCTGTCACAGGATTCATTTGAATCAAGATTTTAATCCCACACATATGATCCTTAATGTTTTTTTTTTATTTTATTTTTTTATTCTGGTCCAGGCTGATGGAGAAGAAGAGGAGGGAGAAGCTGCGGCAGCAGGTGGCAGCCAAGCGCAGTTAATCATCTCATCCACCAGAGAGCGCTCACCTGAAACACAAACGGTGCCTGACGTGCAGCGACGGCCTCCACGGCTGCAACATGCCATCAGAAGTTTAAAACTGGGAGGAAAAAACTTCCCTCAGTAAAAACAAAACCAACGGAAGCATCTCATGGACTAATGACACTAAACTAAGCTATAACAATCAGGACTGAAGGCTGAAACACATGAAGACAGGCTGCTGCAGACGTTTCCATGGAAACTATTCAAGATTAGATACTGTTAAAATATTCTAAGTAAGTTTTGCAAGTAAAATTAACTTTATTATTGTCTGACACCAAACTTTTAAAGTTATTAGAACTCCAGACGGTTTTTGTGCAGGAAATCGGAGAACAAACCTGCTGTGATTAATCTGTCTTATAACAAAATGAGCTCTTTAAAAGCTCCTCTTACTGTGTTTCAGGCTTTAGAAAGAAAAACTGGATAAAAAAGGGAGACGAAAACTCAGGTTTCACAAATGTAAAGGATGAGAAACAGAAACGTTCCTATCTGTGGGCACACGTAGCAAAAAGGAAATATCCTGTCCGTGCCTTCGTGGTCGCGTGTGTTGAGTTAGTTACTCCTCAGCAGAACGGAGAGACAGCCGGCTGCTTCACGACTGGAAGGCTGGAGGAGGAATGCACCACTACATACGGGATTCAAAGACTGAAGTCTGCTCCTTCTCATCAAGACCAAGTCGTTTTTAGGGGGTGATAGTGCGAACTCTGCCCCCAGCTGTCGGGGTCGTCTGTCACGTAACTTACTGTTCTATCTGGGAGAGCACAAACTGTCCAAAAACCTCACGAGAAGGTCTTTTAACTTTTAACCAAGGGCTCTAGATTGATCCATACTACCTTCAGAGAGGCACAGGAACAGGGGAGGAACAAGTGCACCCCCCCTGGATGTCACCTGCACGGGGGCTCAGGTGTGTTCACCTGCCAGACACACACATGAAAACTAAGGGCTATGACAGAGAAGTCGTTTTCTACCCGCCGGCTCGCATCTGAACCACAACCAGAACCAGTTTCCATCATCTGTCTCTAATCAGCAGGTGTGGCCCGACCGGTCCTGGAGCTGCCAAAACCAGGTGTGACTCCGCCCCCCTGCATGGCTTCATGTCTAATCCCTCCCACCCTCCTGTAGCTACACCCCCTCCTTCTTATTTGTTGTCATGTATATAACTTCTTTTATTTATCAGGCAGGTGTTGTCCTGCTTCAGTAGAGGACAGAACATATAAAAGAAAGATGAGCGTCTCAGACTGAAGATACTGGAACGTTATGTAGGAATAATATTGTGTATCTGGAGCTCCCTTTAAATGTCCCCATAGACACAAACCTCTCTCCCTCCAGTACGCTGCACTGTGTTGGGACTTCTATGCAAAGGTCGTCACGGCCTACAGACATTGAGCATTAGACGATTTGACTCAGTTGTGTTCTCTCCATGTACCTATGCTAACTGTCCAGTATTATTATTATTATTACTCTGCATAACAAATCCTGTGCAAGTTTCCAGTTAATAAAGCTCTTTCATGTACTCCTGAGTGTGGGCTTGTCTCTTTAAAAAGCAGAAACTTTGCCAAGTAAATGCACGGTGAAGACTTTGGTGTTCATCTTGATAGCTTCATGCAGGAAGAGTTTAACTTGCATGCAGCACCTGGTCCCTGGACATGAGGTCTGCATGATGGGGGTCCTTTCACACACTTTAAACATACTTCACCCGCTCCATCTGAACACAGTGATTTTATACCAGATTAAGGGGCCATATGCATCATTTTTTTTATACTTTGAGGTCATTTCTGTTCATAATTATTTAAATTTGATCTTAGTTTAATTATTTAATTACATATAAAACAGTTCATCTCAGTTGGATTTACTGTTACTATGGTAACTTTGGGATCTCAGATTTCTTTATCTGTATTATATAGAGATGTCCGATATTATCAACCGATTTCTGCATTAAAATGAAGTGATCGACCGACACAGATTTTTTAGGGCTGATGCCTATACTGATATTTTCTCAACAGCCTCAGCCGATACAACCAGCTGATATTTGAGCCCAATACTGCATTTGACTCCCAAATTAATATAATGAATAAATATAAAAAAGAAATAGTGCACTTGTAAAAACAAATTAAATAGAAACATTAAAACTTGTATATATACAGCATATATATATATATACAGTACATATATATGTGTGTGTGTGTGTATTTAAAGTCTGTAAATTATGCTGGGTGGGGGTATCGGCCAACGCATCTGACGTATCGGCCGATGCTGATAACAACAAAAAATGCAAATATTTGCAGTCTATATTTATCAAAATGTGATATTGGAAAATATCAGTATCGGTTTTGTCATACTGATATTTTTATTATCAAAATCTCGCATGATCTTCTTGCTCCATTTGCATTGGTCCAGCATGTAGAAAATCCCTGTTTCCCTGGAAGAACTTCATATCCCAGCATTCCTTTCAGAGTCATGTGACTACGGTGCAGCTGCTGCTGCTACAGACTGACTTGCTTTGAAGATGCTGATAATATGTCTGGTTTTAAGTTGCTGGTTAAGTTACCAAGTTGTAAGAAACATTAGAATTAGACACGTTGGCTAATACCTGCTAGTATCTGATATCTGGCAGCCTGATATCGAAAATGAACTCCTCTGGCTGAGTTAAGGTTATTTTGGGATTTGCTCTCGGAACAGAATATAGTTGTATTTCTCAAAATACTAGAAATGCAACCTCACAGTTGTCTGCATAGATTGGTATCGGTTGATATCAGAAATTAAGAGTTGGACAGTATCGGTACATTGGATATCGGTAAAAAGCCAATATTGAATATTCCTACCAAACAAATCAAGTGAGGGAATCAGTGAAGGTAACCATAATGTTTGTTTTTTGGGGGTTTGCTTCGCATTTAACCTGGAACATAGTGAAGGACCCAAAAGGAGGGTCTGATAACCCAGAGCTTCACCTGCTCACTGCCTGACTCAAACTCATTCCCGTCAGGAAAACAGCTCCATGTTGCAGGTCTGACGGCTGATCTGGTCAATGATTCAGGAGCAGAAAATAAAATGCTTACACTTTAAGTTTATTCAACTTTGGGGACATTTTGTTCCTGAATGGATCATCGCAGTCTTTCCATCTTTTATCACATTACATAATAACTCGACTCTGGGCTTAATAAGCAACTTTTGCTGTTCCAACCTACGTGACCCTCCCCCATAATAACAGCTTCACCAGTTTCACCTCATGACACTTTTCCATTTTCAACATAGAATATGACATGACATGAATCTGAATACAGCACAAAATTACCACAACAAATTAAACATCAAACCGGGGTCATATTTCAGTGGTACGTTAGCCAAGTATTCACCATTTTCTTTCTGCTGTGTCTGACAGCAGCAAAAACTTTTCCAGCATCTGACACTCGTCTCCAACAAAACACAGTTGATTTGAGTAAAAGGTTTCCACAAAACTACACAATGACTTCTCTGCAAGATGTGAATCCCAGAGTGAGAGCGATCCGGGTCTCCACGGAAACGGAGCTGCAGAGCTTAGCTGAGAAAATCACACGAGACATCAGTCAGGTAAGTCCTGCATATTTCATTCATCTCATCTCACACGCTGGCTTTTAAATCAAGTTCTGCAGCCACAGTCAATAAACACAACAGGAAAAAAGGAGCCTGATAAAAAAAAAAAAGAAGAAGAGAGTAGTTTTTGTGTCATAAGAAAACAGACTTTAAGCTATTTGTGATTATCCTTTAAAAAACTCTGACGTCCACCACGTTGAGTGTCTATAGTGAACAATTGTATTTGAAAATATAATTTAAAAGCCTACAAAATTATGTAAAATTGTCATTAATTCAGAAAAACTGTATAAAACTTTTTTTTTTTTATTACATTAATTTGAAGGAATAACTGAAAATATTTACTGTAGTAAAAGGCAGAGAGGGACAAGAATCTGTCAGGTGATGAATCCAACAATAAACCCTTTTTGAACCTTTGATTTTAAGTTAATATTTGCTCAAATTAATCTAGAAAAATAATCCATAGATAGAAATAGACCCTAAAGACCCTTAAGTGAGACTGAAAATGCCCTTTCTGGATCAAGGACAATTTAACATACAGGGAGTGCAGAATAATTATGCAAATGAGTATTTTGACCACATCATCCTCTTTATGCATGTTGTCTTACTCCAAGCTGTATAGGCCCAAAGCTACTACCAATTAAGCATATCAGGTGATGTGCATCTCTGTAATGAGAAGGGGTGTGGTCTGATGACATCAACACCCTATATCAGGTGTATTAGGCAAACAGAATTATTAGGCAACTTTCTTTTCTTTGGCAAAATGGGTCATAGAGGGACTTGACAGGCTCCGAAAAGTCAAAAATAGTGAGATATCTTGCAGAGGGATGCAGCACTCTTAAAACTGCCAAGCTTCTGAAGCGTGATCATCGAACAATCAAGCGTTTCATTTAAAATAGTCAACAGGGTCGCAAGAAACATGTGGAAAAACCAAAATAACTGCCCATGAACTGAGAAAAGTCAAGCGTGCAGCTGCCAAGCTGCCACGTGTCAGCAGTTTTGCCATATTTCAGAGCTGCAACATCACTGGAGTCACCAAAAGCACAAGGTGTGCAATACTCAGAGACATGGCCAAGGTAAGAAAGGCTGAAAAACCACCACCACTGAACAAGACACACAAGCTGGAACGTCAAGACTGGGCCAAGAAATATCTCAGTCTGCCAAACCCCTAAACTCACAGTTTTCCTCTGCAGCCTGGATGGAAAACGTGGTCCCCCTACATCAGCAACCACAGACCAATCAAATCAAATATTTTTGTAAAAAAAACACATGTAGCAACAATATTAAATAATTTGCAGGCACTTGCTGTTAAATTTGAAAAAGTCAGGAGGCTGAAACCTTAATTGGCTCATGTTACCTGATATCACTATAATGTTTCTGACAACTTGGTAACTTAACCAACAACTTAAAACCAGACATATTATAAGCAGCTTCAAAGCAAGTCAGTCTATAGCAGCAGCAGCTGCACCGTAGTCACATGACTCTGAAAGGAATGCTGGGATATGAAGTTCTACCAGGATAACAGGGACTTTTATACATGCTGGACCGCTGCTAATGATTTCGTAACGGAACAAGATTTTGTTTGTAAAAATATTGACACAATAAAATCAATACCAATATTCTCTGATATCACATTTCAATACTGATATCAGCCGATAATATTGGTAAGCCGTTAGATAAAAATTTAAGAAATTATAACAAAATTATAACAAAATTATCACGACCACAATATTTATTTGACTATAATTTAGTCAAATAAATATTGATTTTTAATTGTGGTTAAAAGAAATAATTTTAAAAAAAAGAAGCAAACAAACAAAATTAGTAATTAAAATAAAACAAAACTGAAAAAGTGATGATAAATAAAAAAAATCATCAAATTATAATTTAATGAAATAAAATATTGATTTTGATTTTTTTTTTTTTAATTAAAAAACAAACAAACTGTCCTAGACAATTAAGAACATCTTGCTCATGAACAGACCAACATGTCAACAGGTGCAGAAGTCTGATTGGATGTTACAGAAAACACCTGATTGCAGTGATCGCCTCAAAGTGTTGCTCAACATCATTCTAGCTCAGGAACCCCATCATGTTTGTTTTCTTTTTTTCTTTTTTTTGTTTGTTTGTTGTTTATATTTCTGTTAAACCACAATACAAAATCAATGTCATGATATTTATCATTTTATTTGATCCATTATTACTTTTGTCAATGTCAACTTCCGTCTTTAATGGGAAGGTGTGTAAACTTTCAAGTGCAAATGTGGCGAAATGGACTTGGTTCTGGTTCTACATTAACGTGTTCACCTCCAGGGGGCCCAGAAACCCATTAAGGAGGTGATTGACGTCAGTTCGGGTGATTGTCACCGAAGAGGAATGAAACCCATCTCATTCATCCGACAGGTTTGTTTATAAGTTGTGCCTTAAAGTGATCCTGTCATCCAAAATTTGCTTTCCACGTGATTTTTCTTTCATAAACGTCACATAAGCTGAGTGGTTTCTGATTTTATCCATTTAAATCAGTTTAGTCGTCTGTTTTCTGTGTTGGCACCATGATTATAAAATGCTTCATGTTTTGTTCAGCATGTCAGGAAGCATCTGAAGGGTTTTATCCTGTTGTTTCTTGTGGACCCGGTCCTCTGTGAATCTGACCGGGTTTCTCAGGTCCTGGCGGCGTGCTTGTACCCTCAGCTGCTGGAGGACGGCCGTCTTCCTCTGGATGTCAGGCTGAGAGCTCAGAGGCTCCTCCAGGCCTGTGATGGTGAAAAGTGTGGGTGAGGATGCAGATTTTCTTACTTTTCTGTAAAACCTGCAACGTTTTATGTTGGCAGGAAGGCGTTTCACCCACACATGTAGGGAAATGATGATGCTTTATGAAATGATGTGCAGGTGCCTACACTGCCTCCTCCGGGCTGCTTCATGTCAGGCAAAACATTGCCGAGTTCATCAGCAAACGAGACGCCGGAGTTCCTGCACACAGCAAGAACATCTTCATCTCAGCTGGTGCTCAAAGAGCTCTGATGGTAGGAATGGAAACATCTCCATAAATCTTTTTATGACTAAGGATGTTTGATATTGGCTTTTTACCACGATTAGGGCTGCACAATTAATCGTTAAAAATTGGTGATCTCATTTCACACATACATGTGATCTCATTTCTACCCACGACTCTGAAGCATTTTTAATCACGAGCTGTTTCACAAATAAAAGTTTCCATTCTTCACAAATTTTTTTTTAAGCGCCCTCAAATGCAGAGCTGCCGTTGCCTCCACACCCCCTAACCAATGGTAAAGAACTACAACTATGCCAACCCACCCAGCAAAATGTGGTTGAAAAGACGTTGAAAAGAGATCATGTTCATCCATAGAAAACATTGAAACAGCGTTTTGATTTGGTTGAAAAGTAAAAGGTGACAAGCCGACTTTTTCAGGTCCTTGAAGAGACATGTTTTGACGACTTTTCAACGTCTAATTTTGGGCCAAACTTCGACCAAATCAGACGGTCCAACTCAGCCCCATTTTCAACGTCTATTTTTCGGCTTAAACATGGCTATGATGGACCGACCAGATTTAGCCCAAAAAACAACGCTGAAATGACGTCTTGTTTGGTGGGAAAGAAGTGCTCCTACAAAGCTCCTGTACAAACACATGCTTTATTTTGAACAACCTTTTGAATAGCTTGCTTTTTTGTTTGTTTTATTAAAGTTTATTTGTGAAGTAAAAATTTTGGGGAAAAAAATCATGCTAGAGAATCGTGATCTCAATTCTAGCAAAAAAAAAAGAGAAAAATCGTGATTCACATTTTTCCCAGAGTCGTGCAGCCCTGATACCGATTTTGATATTACAACAAAAACTATATTTTTATATTTTCTCAGACCCCAGTGATCTGTGGTTTTTTGTCATTAAAAAAGTTAACTGTTGCCAACATTTTCTGATATCGCATTTTATTACCAATACAGGAGGAATCTGAGAAACTTTTTCCAGAACAAACAGTCAAAAGCAGATGATGTAGTCCTGAATCATCATTAACGTAGAGCTTTAAGTCCAGATTCAAGACTTGGGTTTGGACTTCCATGTCCAGGTGGTTGTGAAGCTGCTGTCCAGAGGGGAGGGGCCGACCCAGACAGGTGTGTTGACCCCCTTGCCGTGCCCCCACACACTGCCGGCTCTGCTGGACGAGGCCGGGGTGGCGGCGGTGCCGTATCAGCTGACAGAGGAGCAAGGATGGGCTGTAGACCCGAAGGAGCTGCGCCGAGCGCTGCGATCCTCTAGATCATGCAGAGCCCTCTACATCAGCAACCCAGGAAACCCCACAGGTACACAACACACTGCTCCTAAAACCAAACACTGTTGTCATCCTACTCATGCTGCTGCGGGTCCCCTCAGGCCACGTGCAGGACAGGAAGTCCATACAGGAAGTGATTCAGCTGGCGGCAGCCGAGAGACTCTTACTGCTGGTTGATGAGGTGATCACGACCCAACGGGACTGGTTTAGTTCTGTATCCAGCAGGATTTCTGTACTCATCAGCTCCCATCCTCTGCTCTCCAGGTGTACCAGGACAGCGTGTACGGACTGAACAGAGAGTTTATCTCCTATAAGAAGGTTCTGTTTGAGATGGACAAAGAGTTCAGAGACACGGTGGAGCTGGTGTCCTTCCACTCCTTATCCTGCGTCTCTGTGGGAGAGTAAGTCCAGCTATCAGCAGCCCGTCCTGCAACATTAATGACAGACGGAAGGACTCTATTTCATGTTAAGTCTGACGGACTCGGTAAAACTGTCATCTGAAGTTTTGAATCTTGTCCAGATGTAGGTTCCTTTTTTTCTGAAAGATTTCCAATAACTTAAAAGTTTCAAGAAGATGCGGTATTGATTCTGTTGGGTTTCTTATGTATATTAAAACATCATCTGCATACAGAGAGATGTAGTGGGATGTGTCATGCACCTTAATTGGAGCCAATTCCTCTGACTGTCTGACTAATTGTGCTATTGGTTCCAAAGATATACAGAATAGTGAATTTTATTCCAGTTTTTCTTTTTTTCCTGAATTCATTTGGTTTTATTTCACTGTAAATAAATTTAAGAGTTAAGGGTTTAAAAAGTGCAAACATGACTGTGATGGTGTCGTAAGTTTATTTTGAAACTACCAAAGCTATTTTTTTTTTTTTTTTTCATTTTTAGGCCTCACACAGGTTTATATTCATTCTTCATGATTCCCATCTTGTCAGGTGAACCTTTCTGAAAAAGGTCCATAGTCCCCTTGCACTTACAGATCAGGAAACAAACCAGCAACATCATCTTTGCATTCCTTATAAGATCAGTACAGTGAACTACCATCATCATTGTTATTGAGCCTTGACAGCTGAATCTTTGGAGTGATTCTCTCACAAGCGTTCACATCTGTGTCCAGGTGTGGTCTGAGAGCTGGATACATGGAAGTCATCAACATGGATCCAGAGGTGATGCACGTTGTTGACACCATGTTGTGCACTGATATCAGTACTCCAGTCACAGGGCAGCTCGCTCTGGAGCTCATGCTCAACCCACCAGAACGTGGAGACCCTTCATATGACACGTACACTCAGGTGAGAACTAAGCAGAACTCCTCCAGAACAGCTGACATCGTTTTACTTCTTACAATCGGCTCTTTGTTCTTCCCTGAAGGAGATGCTCTTCACTCGGGCAACGCTGTCCCAAAACGCTCAGCGAGCTCTGGAGGTCCTGAATGATCTGCCGGGGATGAGCTGTCAGCCTGCGATGGGGGGAATATACCCAAATCCCCGTCTGCATTTACCAGCGAGGATCAGGGAGCAAGCAAAGGTAAGAAGTGTTAGAGTGCAGCAACCTCACGTCTAAGACCCACTACTCTACCTTCATGTAGTTTACAGACACATGTAGGAGTTTTCCATCTCAGCTGCTCAGTTCTGCACATGAGATTACAAAGTAAGGATGGGCGATATGGACTAAAAAATTTATCACGATAACTTCTGGCTTTCATCACGGTAACGATAATTGACAATAAAAAAAATCATCCGAATTGTGTGCATTAGAAATCTAGAAGTCACTAAACTACATTTATTAAGTTCAAGTAGTACACCTGTATGGCAAAACAGTAGTGACACTAGGGATGTATATCGTTATGATTTTATCGATACCGATACCAATATCGATACTCTTTATCGATACCGGTATTTATCGATTCTCTTATTGATTCTATAACATAACTTAGAGTAAATAATAAAGACATTACAAGATGTTACAAGATCCAGCGGTGGAGAATATTTGTTCAGATGATGTTGAAGAAGCCTGGACATAAAAGTGGGTGAAGGACCGCTGGGAGAATAAGGAATTGTGTCTGTCTTAGTCCATCATTGTGATTATTTGACTGCGTAATGATAACTCGATGGTTAGGTAGATGTACAAAAAGTATCAATAAGAGTATCGTTAGTCCAGAATCTTAACGGTACCCTGGTATCGTTAAGATTAGGAACCGGTACCAAACGATACCGGTACTCGGTATACATCCCTAAGTGACACCAACCAAATAAGTTTGAAATATGAGAACAAATTTGACATTATTCAAATGGTGCAAACAGAAAAAAATAACCATATAAATAACTGTAAATGCAAGCTGATAAATTTAAATAAATTTATCGTTTTTTTATCGTGAGATGACAAATTGCTACCATGGGGAATTTCTTTCACGACATATCGCACTTGATAATATATCCCCCATCCGTGTTACAAACCGCTATTTATTCATCATGCAGTGTCTCAAATGAGGTAATAAAAATTAAATAAGTAGAAAAAAAACATTTATTTATATATATATATATATATATATATATATATATATATATATACCAACATATTTCACTATGAAAGTGAAATATAAAATATATCTAATGCATGTTAATGTGAGAGCTTATTTGAGAGTGCGTACACACACACACACACACACACACACATATATATATATATATATATATATATATATATATATATATATATATATATATATATATATATATATATATATATATTGAACACAGATCTACTAAGTTTTTAACATAGAGCTCATCATCAGAAGATAAGTTGATCAAATAAATAAAAAAATTTTTGTTTTGTTCTCTACATGGTTCTCACAGTTTGATACACACCTGCATGGTTCGGTTTAATATAAATACATGTATTGTTGCACTCCTAATACATTTATACACACATAATGAACCAGCAAACATAAATAAAGTAGGAAAATAAGGCAAAATGTTAAACTGCAGTTCTTCTCCAGAAATTTCAGGTTGTTTATATTATTTTCTAAAAGGATAGTTTATTTACACTCCCCACTAAAGAAAAGTAAATTCACAATAGAGATTAAAATAGCAAGAATTTGAAAAAGTAATAATAAATAAAAATTTACTAAATATTAATTTAGTTAAAGAAAACATTGTTTTTGAATTGTGGTTTTAAAAATTATGGGAAAAAAACAAACAAAACTGTCCAAGACAAATTTTGGGCACCTTTCCCATGGACAGTGGACCAACATACCTGTCAACAGGTGCAGACGTCTGATTGGACGTTACAGAAAACATCTGATAGCCTCAAAGTGTTGCTCAACAAAAATTTAAGTTCAGGAGCCCATCATGTTTTATTCTTTTTTCTTTCTTACCTCCACCAAGGAGGTTATGTTTTTAGTATTGTTGGTTTGTTTGTCTGTCAGTCTGTCTGCAACTTTACGGAAAAAGTTCTGGATGGATTGACCTGAAATGTTCACCAGCTGTGTGTCTCAGTTTAAGGACAAACCCATTAAATTTTGGCGGTGATCCGGATCAATTTCTGGATCCAGGAATCTTTTGAAGGATTCTTTATCATTGTGAGATCAGCCATATTTAGGAATCTTTGCATATGACTCCATGCAAATGGTCCGAGTGTTTGGTAAGAAATGACAAGAAAGGATCTCCATGAGTTCTACAATGTTTCAAAAGTTGATCCGGATCCAGAGAAATCAAATCAAATTTATTTATACAGCCCTTTACAGTACCCATTGGACACACAAAGTGCTTTGCAGCAGGGTAACAGAAAAAGAGACAACAATGCAAAACATAAAAATGCAAACTTAAATACTAGGAAAAGTGAAGAACAAAAAAGAGTTAAGAGTGAAAACAACCAACAGAAAATCAGAACAGGCTACTCGGGGGAGTGCAGGGTGTACCTAAGAGAGAGTAAAAACCTTTAATAAATAAACTAGTTAGAATTAAAAGCTAGACTAAAAAAATATGTCTTTAACTTAGATTTAAAAGAGCCCAGTTCAGTCGTGAGACGAATGTCGGGGGCAGTGAGTTCCACAATCTGGGGCCAGCAGCTGAGAACGAGCGGTCGCCCCACTGCTTTAGCTTCGTTCTCGGCACTTCTAAAAGAAGTTGGCCAGCGGAACGAAGGGCCCTGCTGGGGTCCCGGCGGACCAGCAGGTCAGCCAGATAAGGGGGGGCCAGGCCGTTGAGGGCTTTAAAAACAAACAAGAGTAATTTAAAATCAATTTGGAAGCGGACGGGGAGCCAGTGCAGGGAAGATAGGACGGGAGTTATATGTTCCCGCCTGGACGCGCCCACCAGAAAACGAGCAGCAGCGTTCTGGACGAGCTGCAGGCGGGCGATGGAAGCCTGGTTCAGGCCAACGAAAAGGCCGTTACAGTAGTCCAGCCGGGCACTAATGAAGGCATGGACCGCCGCCTCCAGGTCCCCCCGGTTAAGGAAAGGTTTAACCTTCGAGAGGAGACGGAGTTGAAAAAAGCTGGTTCTGACTATGGCGCTGATCTGCCTTTCGAACCTGAGGCCACTGTCCAACAAAACTCCAAGGCTTTTCACGTAGGACTTGGGGGAGGGAATAGAAGTGCCGTCGTGTGAGAACGAGCCAAGCATGGTTGGAGTGCCAAACAAAATGAAATCAGTCTTGGCATAATTAAGATGTAAAAAATTCTGCGCAAGCCATGATTTCACATCATTTAGACAGTCTAAAAGTTTTGTGTATGATGGAGTGTGATTTCCGGTCAGGTGCAGTGGAAGATAGATTTGAATGTCGTCGGCGTAGAAATGGAAGGAGAGGTTGTGTTTATCAATGATGGAGCCAAGGGGCAGCAGATACAGCAGGAAAAGGAGAGGACCGAGAACTGAGCCTTGTGGCACCCCATGGGTGAGTGGAACATGTGAGGAGGAGGAATCACCGGCAGCAACGGAGAAGCTTCTGTCAGACAGATAGCTTCTGAACCACCTGAGTGCAGTTCCACGGATACCAACTGAAAATTCCGGATACTATGATCCAGAACACACACAATAAAAAAGAGTTGTTGGAATTTTCAGTGCTGAAAGGTGACAAATGAAGATGCAGACATGCAACTAACACCAGAATCTGCTGAGTTGGGAGTATGTGACTTATGGAAATATCGATTTTTGGAAATAACTATTGACGTAACGGTGATACAAGCATGACTCCAGATGCTACTGGAATGTTTTCATGGTCAAGGAATCCATTGATGTAGATAAAAATGAATGCAGGAGTTTAAGTTTTTGTTATATGACGGGGACATGAGCTGCTTGGAGGAGGTCTGTGTTCTCAGAGTGCTTTTCTAGTTTGTTTTTAATATTTCTGTTGAACCACAGCGTCATGATTTTCGTAGTATTTTTTAATTTATTATTACTTTGTCAATTTCAGCTTATTTCACTGGCAGCTGATTTTTTTTCTGTCTTCAATAGGAGTGTTTGTAAACTTTCGTACACCACTATATACATCCTGATAGTGTACTTGAAATGAGGAGTTTTCATAATGTATAGTTATTGTGATATTACTTTACTGGTCTGGCTAACTTGAGATCAGCTTGCTTGTTCAGGGGTCTTGGCTGGAAAATATCCCACAACTCTCCCTGTAAAAATCCCAGTATCATGGCTTCAGCTTAGATTAAAGCATTTAACTAAATGGGGTTTTGTCAGATCTTTTCTCTTATTTTAAGGTGACAGAAGGTCCTAAAAAAAAGCTTCTTTTTTCATTTATTTGTAGCTGAGGTGCTGCTTCTGGATGTCTCCATTTATATGATGGAATCAGTCCTTGTAAATGTGTTTCCAGTTTGACATGTAAAGAACATGCAGATGCCAGTACTGGGAGGGGCTGCAGAAAAGATTTAATGCACAAACTCTTCCGCATGCTTCTGTTCTTAGATGAAGGGGCTGGAAGCAGATGTGTTTTACTGTCAGAAGTTACTGGAGGAGGAGGGTTTGTTTGTTGGTCCAGGTCAGCAGGGTGGGGTCGCTGGCTGCCATCACCTCAGGTAAAAGACCAGACACACATTCACATTCAGTCTGGAACTGCACAGAATGTCGTTCTGAAAAAAAAAAAAGTGACCATGTTTTTTTTTCTTCTGTGCTTTTAGGCTTTGCATCCTCGCTCCTCCAGACATGCTGGAGGGACGTCATGTCTCGCCTCGGTTCTTTCCACCGTCGCCTTATGAAGGGGCAGTGATGACGACAGAAGTCTGACGGAGAAGGACAACTTTGTGGATGAAAGTGTCTCAGCTGCAGAGTGAATGTGATGGAAGACGTCTAACAAGCAGCATGATTAAAGGATGATTCTGTGTTATTGCAGCACCTTTTACTGGAGGAGAAACCAAAGAGCAACTTCTCTAACATAACAATGACACAGACAGTACCACAACAATAGTAATAGTAAATTCTATTTGTAAAGTAGGGCTGGGCGGAATGGCAAATTTTTCATATCACAGTACTTTTTAGAAATCTTACCGGATTGACAGTGTATATATACTGTACACACAATAAATATACACAAGAGCGTTATTACACCATTGAGCCCCTTCAGGTAACATGGTGAATTTTTTTCTCTTTTGCATTACCATGCAACACTTTCACGTGCACTGCACTAAGGTGTGCAGGTCCTGCAGCTCTGGAGTCACAGCTGTTGACATGAAGTAATAGCTGCACATTGTTGAAAGACATTTTTATCATAATTTTTGTTTAATTTACTCATCAATATAATTTGTTTTAAAAGCATTTTTCCACCACTTATGTTCTCAAGTTTTACTTGTATCTAATATTGTCCTTGCATTCAAGATATTAATAAAAACTGTACAATCATGTGATTTTATTTTGAAAAGGTATCGGCATCGATGAAAAAGTACCATAAATTACTGCTTTCATTTCCACAGGAAAAGTTTTGGTATCGCCCATCCCTACTCTAATCAGCAAACGTGCAGGAGGAGGCTTTTCCTCTCTGGAGATTCTTGTCAGCAGACAAACAAACACAGAGCTGCTTTAGCGCCACCTGCTGGTCCGACACAAACGTGGACCAACCTGATCTGGTAACCCGAGCACATCTGGACAGTTTCCCTCCCAGCTGCACCACACTTATCAGAGCAGGTTTACCTCCACTTTAACCAAAATTATAAACTCTTTATCCAAGTTTTATGTTATGCATGACAGTATTTATTACAATATCTGAATAAGTTTGTTGAGAATATAAACATGAAGAGAGCTTTTTTTTTCAAAACTGCATTTATTTCCAGTGGACAGAGCTTTGATGAGGAACAGATTTAAACAGGGAAACTGTCCATGCAACATTTTCCCCAGTTTTTTCCAGCATTCTACCCGCTGTCACAATATTGCACTGATAAACCATGACAGTTGAATCTTTGGAGTGATTCTCTCACAAGCGTTCACATCTGTGTCCAGGTGTGGTCTGAGATGCACGTTTTGACAACTTTCTTGTCCTTCTTTACAGCGTTTTCTTTTTTTAAGGTGGTGGTGGGTCCTAAATGTTTTTTGTTTTTAAATAAATTTTACTTTTGCGAATAAAAGACCCTATTACAATACCCCCCCCATACAACAGCAAAAAAAAAAAAAAAAAAAGCCATAAGGGAGTCATTTTCTTGCACATCATATTCAGAGGTCCACATGGCTTCAACAACAGAACTTCAATCCTTTAACCATTTGTAAATAAATGGGAGTTAATATAACTTAAAGAAAGATGAGGATATGTTCAACTGTATGCACAATTTGAAAATGTTAATAAAATAATATACATAACGGAAGTTTCAACATCCGCCAGTAATATACATCTGTGAACCTTTCATTGTTTAACGCAATACTAAAGAAAACATTAGGTCCAGATCAGTGTCTGCAGTACCAGCACACCGGTCATAACTTACAACTTACAACAACAGCAATAACTTACAAAACTCACTTAAGGCTTCTCGCTTGAGTGAGTTTTCATGTGGGTTGACAGGATACTGTTACTAGTAAAACACTTCCCACATATCTGACAACAAAAAGGCTTCTCGCCTGTGTGGGTTCTATTGTGGATAGACAAACTGCTGTTCGTAGTAAAACATTTCCCACATACTTGGCAGGAATAAGGTGTCTCACCTGTGTGGGTTCTAATGTGGCGAATCAAATTATGCTTTCTATGGAACTTTTTACGACACACCGTGCATGCATGGTTGCTAACAGCTCTGTGGACTCTGTAATGGGGAAATAGCTTGTATTTGTTCTGAAAGGTTTTCCCACAAACATCACATGTTAGTGACTTGGTAGCTGTGCTGAAGTCATGCTGATTACTGGGCAGTGGAGTGAGGTCAGCAGTCTTCATGTCAGCTCTGAGACTTGTCTCTGTCTTCTGTTCTGAATCTGTAACTGATCCAGCTTCTACATGGCTGCTTCCCATCAGATCCCCACTTTCAGTAGCAGGACAGCTGGAAGGTAGGTGCTGGTGAGTGACAGACTCCGACTCATCGTGCTGACTTTCTTCATAGGCAGGGGCCGTCGTAAAGGTATCAGCATTTTCCTTGGTAACAAGCGGCTCTTCCTGCTGACTGATCCTGAGATCCTCCAGGTCCAAGCTGAAGCCTTCATCCTGGTTTATGATGTGCTGCTCAGCATGAACCTCCTGCTGTGAAAGGTCTTCAGAGACAAAGAAAACATTCATTATGTCATCATTCATACACTGAAATGTGCTGGTTGTTTTAGCTTGAAGTTGGTGGAAGAAGAAAGCTGAAAGGTGCATTGCACAAGTTTAAATGTTAAATACTATTCTTTTCTTTCCTCCACATGCTCTTACAACTGCCTGATGTGTAGAATGAGCTGATCTTTCACTGCGGTGGTCTCTAATACTGTTTCTGAATGCTTTGTGAGAGTTTCGGCCTCAAGGGGGCGCTTGTGGAGAGACGAGTTGCGCGTTCTCGTTCGTCTGGCTGCACCGCTGTTGCGTATTCCGCCACCGCAGGTCCGTGCATGTCGAGACAACACTGACTGCTGCTAAAAGATGGAGAGCAGGAGCCTCTCAAACCCCGACTCAGACTCCAGTACGACAGAGAAGAAAAGTTTTGACTTGTGAGACGAAGAGAACCAAACTGGAGTCTGACCGGTCCCCACAGCAGGGGGGCTTTTTTTGGCACAACACCGGCGGCACCGGAGTAAGACTTTTCTTTCTTTGTTTTTAATTGAAGGGAGCTCCAATCCAGACTGGGAATAAAACGGACCCCCAGTCGGCTTTCTTCTTACTAACAAGGTAAATGTGATGAATGACAGATATAAGGATGCAAAATATTGCAATGCTAAGTTTTTAGCATGTAAATGTAGCAGTATGACAGTCATATGACTGTTCCTGGGGAGGAGAAACACCCTAGCCACTTCTTAAATTTAGTTGAAGAGGTAATTTTATAAGGTAATTGTCAGCAGTGGAACAGTGGCTTTGCGTTGAGATCAAGACTCGTTTTGCAGATAAAGAACACCGTATCAGACAGACTGACTTACGGGAGACAAACTTCATTTGACTCGGCTCATCAGCTCTCAGCTGTGAGTGAACGCCATTTATTGACAACACCCATAAGTCAGATGAGCCGCACCCCTGGGCTATTAACCAATCAGCAGAGCAAATGGCTCAGAGCTTCATTCACAAAAGAAAAAGAAACAAATGTATGAATCAAAGCAAACTTAAGTACAAATCAATGATAAGTTATCAATAATTGAGAACACACGTCTACAGTAATCCTGGTCTCAGCCTGTGAATTTAGATATTTGAACTACAAGTCAGCATTAGCCTGTTGTTACCGTTAGCATACAGTTCGTCAGTTTACTAAACAATCAAACCGTCAACAACTTGCAGATTTATAACTTTAGTACTTCAGCAGACATCATGACTAACTCTGGGCTCAGACTGAGTGTGATGTGTAGTGCTGCCCCAACGATGTTACTTCACGATTCGATAACAATTATCGGACCCACGATTTTTCCATTAAGGCGATTTATAATGTGTCGATTCGATTCGATTATTGATACCATAATAATCACTATTATTGCGATTTTTAATGCTTTTTTGCATCTATTATTTTTTTCTTCATTTGATGCTACATTTATAAATAAATTAGATTATTGATTTAAGGACACACGGTACTTCCGCTAAAGTTTTCCACTGCTGTTCCAACAACCAAGAAATGTGCACATCTTTCCAATTTCCTCGCTATTATTAAGAAAATAGCCAGAATTTTATCTGCTCTAATTAAACATGTACAGAAATGTCACCCTAAGCAACGACGGTCTACTGATGGTGTTTGCCCAGATTACTCTATAAAAGCTTGTAGTTGAAGTGACTATGTACAAGGGCTGAACGATGTGGACAAAATTTCATATCTCAATATTCATGCCAGACATCTCAATATCGATACGATACGACTACGGGTCAATTGAAAACCAAGCACTTTTGTGGAAAGTGCAGTTTTGTTTGAAACTTCCACTTTATATGCAGGACAAGCGCAGAGGAGATCTATATATCTTTTATATAGTTGATTTTCGATATTAATATCGTGAATGTTCATATCTCGATATAGATACGATAACGGAATATCTTTCAGCCCTACTATGTACACGACATTGTGCAGTATATTAAAAACAAAGTTAGGAAAATAACAATGGTGGCTTTGCTTTACGTTCGACTGACACAGACCCTCTAAGTCCAGAACACTTAACGACAAGATGACGAGATAACAGAGACCTAACTTGCACAAACAAATAGCCAACAAATTTTTACCTTCTCTTTAGCATCGTTGTAGATTTTTGGGACATCCTTTGGTGCGATGCGGACATTTGTAACGTGGCTATGCAGGTCGTAGTATTTTACTGAAAGTCTTGTTGTTCGCCACTGAATAAGGCTGCAAATCTGTGCCAATAAATCAGCCTATTGCATGCGTGATCCAACGGGCTTTCTCCGAATTCCTGGGAAGTTTAGTGATCGTAATAAAGATGATCCTCTGTTGTGCTGGGACAGGCGGCAGTGCATTCTCCGTCTCCTAAAACCCCGTTTCCTAAAACCAAAACGACTTTCAAACATGTGAGCCATACCCAGGTGGCAAAACTATGGCAGGCTCTTTAGCTGGAGCAGTGGTGGGAAGCGCATCATGGTTCCTTCTACTTATTTTATGTTTCGTTTTCCGTGGAAAAGCATCATGGCAAGTTAACCGATGCCAAATCGTCACATGACCCATCGTGATGCATCGCCGAATCGATGAATTGCAAACAGCACTAGTAATGTGGGTTCATTTAAAGGGACTTGAGGCAGGAATTTGAAAAAAACCAAACAGGAATGTCCCTTTTTTTCATATTAATGGGTGATTTGACGTTGATTTGACGGTGATGGGTGACGTTTCCACCCATGTTCCTCTCCGTTGCCTTGAACAGGCTGTGTGCTGCAAAATGCGCTGCAATTCGGTGTCCGAATTTCCCGCGCTGCCCTGCGGACGTGACGTCAAATGACGCTACATCCGCAGTTTTGATGCAGGAAGAAGACGGTCACGTTAAATAAAAACACTGTAAGCGATAGTTATGGATTATTCTGCCGTCAGCAAACGATCCAGATCAACTGAAAGACACTAAAAAGTGTAACTACTGAGAAAAAGGTGAGTAAACAACATTTTAGCTTCAGCTTGTGCTCCCGTGACGGCTTGGCTCGTGGCTGCAGTTACCTGAAGCGGCAGTCGCGAGTTTCGTTTCTTAATCTTGCCTTAAGTCCCTTTAAGACCAACACAGTCGAAGCAGCTTGTGCGTGTGCGCGACATTAGCGTCACTTCCACTTGTTACCAGAAGGGGGAGCACTTCTGGAAACAAGCTGGAACTTGCGCTGTCCTCCTTTAAAGGGATGTTGTGTAAGTTCTCCTGTTATCTATTCACAAAAGTTGATTATTTTGTTTAAAAGTGTTTTTCCGTTAATCAGTAATCCCTCCCATCAACAAACTGAAGTGGTCCTCTTAGTTCTGAATTTGCCGTTCGTATCATCTATATATACATGAAACAGGTCGGCTCGTGGGGGCTACCATGTCGTGTCGCCACGTTTTTACATTCAGTAGAACCGTGACAGTAGGAAAACACAGAAACTCACCGGAGACACCGGAGTTGTCAGCTCAGTTTGAGGTCAGGCCTTTGAAAAGTCACAGCGGTTACGTGAGGAGGAACCGATAGTTACACTGATGCTGCATTCACGTGCAGTCGGGCCGTTGGTAACAAACCACGTCATTTAAATCACAGTAGCCAAAAGAAAGACGGTAAAACATGGGTCAGGGAAAACAATACGACATCGCCATGACAACACATCAAATGTGTACAGATGTCACTGTAACTGACAGACTACATCTTCACATAAAGGCTGTTTATGTCTTTACATTCAGCGGCTGTCGTCCGTCTGCCTGGTTTCACGCGAACGCAGCATGAAAAGTACGAGGGAGCTGCTCGAGATATACAATTGTTACACAATGTCCCTTTAAGGATGTAACAGGTAAAACAGAAATCAGAAGCAACAGTAAGACGTGAACTCTGAGTGCGGTGTCTCACCTTTGTGAATGAGCTTGTGTTTGATGAGGTTCCTTTCAACCTTGAAAGAGTTGCAGCATATTTCACAAGGATGCGGATTTCTGTCTCTGCGAAGTCGATGATTCATTAGATCTTTCAGCTGTCTGTAACCTCTACCACAGGCCTCACAAGAAAACGGCATGTTCTCCAGATGGGATCTCTGGTGGTTGAGTAAACTGCTGCTTTTTTTAAAATACATGCAACACTTGGAACAAAAATAAGGCGTCTTTTTTGTGTGAATTCTCATGTGTTTATCCAAACGATTAACACGAGAAAAGCCTTTCCTACATACTTTGCAAGAAAATTGCTTCCTTGTTTGAGGAATGTGTTTCTGTCGGCTCAGAAGGAACGCTGGTTCGGTGTGGTGACTTTCTTCATGAACATGGGCTGTTGTCAACGCATCAGCCTCCTCCTTCAGGACAAGCTGCTCTTCCTGCTGACTCATCCCGAGTTCCTGCAGGTCCTCTTTGATCATTTGAGGAACGTGTTCGTCCTGGTCCAGGAGATACTCTGGCTCATTGTGGTGACTTTCTTCATAAACAAGAGTCATCGTAAAGCTATCAGCCTCCTCCTTCAGTACAACCTGTTCTCCACACTGACTGATGTTGACTTCCTGCAGCTCCTCTTTAGCTTGTACCTCCTGACCCAGACTGGAGCTCTCATCCTGGTGATATGGGTCAGTTTGAATCTCCTTGTCCTTCAAATTATGTTGCTGTTGAAGGTCTTTAATGACAAAGAGACAAATATATAAAAAAAAAAATAAAGAAATTTGGGCAAATATACAGACAATTTAATCATCAGCATTTATACCACCACCTGCTACTAAACCGGAGACTGAGGGATGGAAGCATGCAGAAGATCTAATCCCACTATGCTGACAAGTCATAATTTACACACCAATAAACATGCAGCCTGGTTGCTCTAACTAGGACTAGGACTAGGATATACTAAATGGCGTCGTTTCGAGTAAATTCTGGACGCTACACACTCAGGACACTTGGATTACATGGGACGAACAGTATGGAGGAATATTGACAATTTTTTGTGGACTTTTATGGACCTTTTTGGCTCGGACCCTGGCGAACTCCATTGGGTGGGAACGAAAAGTCGTCCTGATCTTTGGCTGCATTTGACATATTGAAAAAGTGGTCTAGAATCTTGCTCACCATAACGGTAAGTGGAAAATAAAGTTAAATCATTCTGAGGGTGAACTATTCCTTTAAAACTCAGATGGTGTCACTTTAGAGTGAAAGCATTTCACAAACAGCGGGATTTTATTTTAAAGTATTTTCTTTATTTATGGTTATTTTTATTTCTCATTCAAACAATATGGCTGAAAAACTTTGATGTTAAATTTTAGTGAACTTGTTAATAAAACATATTTGTATTTTTGTTCCCATTACTGTACTGAAAAAAAACCAACAAAAAAAACCCCAAAAAGAAAGGAACTGTGACTTGTGTACCAATGTCAAAGCGAACTGTGATTTTTGAGTACCTTTATAGCCCTACTGTTTACAAAAGAACTTTTTCCAGATTGTGTTAACATACAATAAATTGATTCTAAATATTTGATTCTAACTTGTCAGTACATCATTTTCTTAGGTGGTCAATGTGTTAATAAAGCCCTAAAATAATGCTATATTTCATTTTCACAAAAATAATAAAGGTTTCACAAATCAGAAACAATGCTTTAATTAATATATAGTCTCCAAAGAACATTTGAGACCAGGCAGCGTCTAAGTATTGTGGTTTTTGATTGGGACCTGGTCTAAGGTAGTAAATGATAATAAAGCCCCTTTCTTTTATTTTCATAATTTTTTTGGTTTTTTTTTTCACAAATCAGAAACTGGGTTTGAATTAATCTACAGCCCTTAAAGACAATCTGAGTTCAGGTTTGAAGAGTAAACGTGTTGTAGTTTTTACACAGGACCTAGTTAAATGTTGTCAGGAGAAAAAAAAAAAGAGTGGAATTGCCCTTTAAGTCAAAACCGAATCGGAAGCTTTGAACGGGTTGCTAACTTCAGCCTCGTAACAATACCCCCAGAAAGCACGATTAACTCATTCATTATTACTGTATTTATACACAAACCTATTCTCTGTAGCTTTATCTGAGGTGTAAACGTCGTCTTTAGCCAGTTGGAGGCTTCCAGCAGTCCGCGCTGACGGTTGATCACTTCTTCATATTGAACGGTTACTTTTTTCAAACTCCGTGAATATTTCTTCGGCGGCAGCGGTCAGTCGCTCGTTGATAAAACTTCTCAGGTGCCGAAGTGGGGACATTTCTCTTTTTTACTGCAACTACTTCAGTATTCAAGCTAAATCCAGACAGAAGCAGCAACAGTTACCGCCATTTCTCTTTTTCTTCGTCGTCATGTACATAGACGCCGCATTGGTCCAAAAGCTTCGTACGTCAACGGCTGACGTACGATCTTCTGTACAGGGCTGAACAAGCTCAACACTCAAGATCACCAGAATGAATAATCGTGTTATTATTATTATAGATATTATTAATAGTTTGTCATATCTAATGTTGTCTTCCTACAGTAGGTACCTGGCTTACATCAGTGGCTATCTGTTGTTCTCAAATCCCATGGGGGATCTTATAATAATTTCAGGGAGTTGCCAAATTATTGCAAAATGAATGAGTGAATGAGTTTTTTGACAGCCAATGTCCAAATATTTTAGCAGGTCTACATGCATTCTCAGCTTTGTTATTGAAGAGATATTCATATATTTTCACGGTTGGCAAAAAAAAGATAATTGATAATTGATATCGATAATAATAGTACATAGATATTTCTGAAATTATTTAAGTATATTATGAAGTAATTCAAGTTGTGTGGGGAGGTGGTGGGGTAAGCGCTTGCTTCCTCTGACTCTGTAAGAAAAAAAAGACCTTTTTGTGCATTTCCTTGATTTTGTTTTCCTGTTTTAAATTTGTTGTCTTACGTCCAAATAAAGTACATTCAGAGTGTGTGTCGATGGCCCAGTTCTGTCCAGCTTCTGGACTGACATACTTGTTTGGTTTCCAGCACAGTAAAAAGTAAACATACAACCTGACTGCACTTTATTTTTGGCAACTCAGAACTTACAGTAACCTTGCTGTTCAACCAAAGGAAAGCTCTCCTTCTCCTCCATGTTGAAGGTGAATTAATGAGATGATCTGCGTAGCTGGTGTGGAACAGATCTGTCTTGTGAAAAGAGAGTTGCATCACTTGACAAAACTAAGAAGATAGTGACCCCCCCCCCCCTTTTTTTTTATATCTTGCTGTAGTTCTTATTTTTTCTCTGTGATGTGGGTTTTCCCCTCTATTTTCCTTGTATGTATGCCTGTAATTGTTCTAAAAGCTTTTTTTTTTTTTTTAAAAGTGAGAATGTGATGTAGTATCAGCTAGTCACCACCAGGTGTCACTGTTAGCTTTGATTTTCTCCTGATTGTGGATGGCTGGTTACTATGAAACAGGGTTTATGCACATATGTATCATGAACATACATTAAAAATAATTAATCAACAAACACTGAAGATTAATTAAGTTAAAAAAAAAACTCCAGAGGGAGCTGGCTTTGTGTCCATCTGGATGGACTCCTCCAGGCTTTTACTGTACTGTAAAACTACATTAACTTGAAAAAATATTTAAAAATATGTAAAATTGCTCGTTTATATAAATAGTCGTCATCAAAATCATTGATACCCTTCAATTAAAGAAAAGGCTAAATTGACAACAGCAATTCAAATAACAAGAAACAAAAGACACTAAAAATAAATAAAAATTTACAAAATTATACTTCAGTGAAATGAATGATAGGTTTTGACTTGTTGTTGAAAATAATAATAATAATGAAAAACAAACAGAACAGTCCCAGACAAATTACATCACCTTTCCCATGAACAGTGGACCAAAATACCTGCCGACAGGTGTAGACGTCTGACTGGACATTATAGAAAACACCTGATTGCAGTGATTGCCTCAAAGTGTTGCTCAACAACATTTTTAGCTTTGGAGTCCCATGACTCTAGATATATTGTATATAAACATAAAATTAAACATCAAACAAAATAAATACATGTAAATAACTGCTCATTTTCTCCAGAAATTTCGGATCAATCATTATATTTTCTCATCAAATGCAAACATCTTCGTCATGTACTTATACTTCTTTTCCTTCTTGTACTTTTGAAAGATGTTTACTCTAATTACAAGGTGGCAGAACATCCTATAAAATTCTTTTGCACATATTTGTAGCTAACTGATCTCACTAAACCACAACACCCGTCTAGGTAGCTTTTTTTTATTTTGGACTAAGGACAGATTTTAAAATATTGTTTTACATCAGATTTTGACAACCCCTTTATTCACTTTAGGACCTGGTTTGAAAAAATTTCATTCTCCACAACTGCTGTTTCCATGTGGACAAAACATTCAGGTGAAAGAACTTAAGCAGATACACCTCATCTCATCGGTGTGTGGACTTGGCTTCAATTTTAACAGTAACAGAAGATGTGGACAGTCAAAGCCTTGCAGACCCCTGTTCTCTTTGGGACCACAGGAACTCTGGCAAAGAAGAAAAAACCAAGGAGCAGCTTCTCCATCAGTGACACAGACAGTATAAGCTTAGCTGCCTCTCCACTCTCAGCCACAGCACAAGTATTCATCTAAAACTAGAGATGGGACATTTGACACTGAGACTTCGAAGCCTCTGACACTTGAGTGAGACAGACTAGCTCGAAACTATGCTTCGAAGCCCCAATCGAATCTGCGTGATGACTGATAACGTGAGGCTCATTGACACTGACATCAAACCATATTACTGGTACACTTTCAAAAATGTTGCGACACCTCCATGCTTACATGATGATCATGAGACGGACAAAACAAGCGTAAGACTGTATTTCTGTTATGTTGGAAGATAAAGTTGAATGATTTAAATGGAAGATTGGAGCTGCTATGACTCAACTGACCACCAGGTGTCACTGGCATGGTCGACTATATGAGGCTTTGAGGTTTCGACTCTTTTTTTCCAATACAGTCAAGCAAAAGCCTCAAAAGATTCACAAGGCTTCATTGGCCCATCTCTATCTAAAACATTGCATCTACAAGAAAAAAACCCTATTTGGAAACAGTTATGAGAGGCTCAATTCCTACCTTTTATATAAGATCCTAGAGCAGGGGTGTCAAAGTGGTTCCAGAAAGGGTAATGGCTGCTGGCTTTCTTTCCAACCAAGCAGTAGCACACCAGATTCCACTCATCTCATCAAGTGAGTTCAGTCTTAACCTGAAGACTTGACGAGATGAGTGGAATCTGGTATGCTACTGCTTGGTTGGAAAGAAAAACCAGCAGCCACACGGCCCTTTCTGGAACCACTTTGACGCCCTGTCCTAGAGTGTCTCAGTCAGTGCACTTACATGAGTGCACTGGAATTCAGTGTGTAGTGTGCACTGTAGCTCCCGAATGGAGCACTGCACGTACCAGAAGTAATGGACCAGCATTGATTGCTAAAACAGCTAAAAATGGCCGTTACGTCATGTTTTTTAATTTGGAATTAAATATTCTCCTTCATGTTTACATGGAAATAATGATTTCGAATAAAGGTTTACATAAAAAACACGTTTATTTAATTCTACTTTTAGATCTGGCGGGTGTGGAAGGGTTCTGATTGGACAAGGGTACGTCTGTTTACGTCTACAAGGAAGTAAACAGACACCGGTTCCTGCTCCGTTTTGACTACAGCATGAAAACCACAAAATAACCATGACTTTCACTGCATTTTGACTGTGGCAGCAGCTCGACACTAACATGCAAGTCCAACGCTTCTTTCACATGCACTTTGACAATAGGACAACGGACCTACTGAGCATTTTTTGGTCTGAAAGATGTTTATCAGACATCTAATGGCTAAAATCGGTCGACCACTGGTCAAAAAATGAAAGTTTTTTTTAGCCACCAAAGCTTAGACTAAATCTAAACTACACTGTACATTAGGGGTGGGAAAAAATATTGATACACTGAAATATATTTTCATATGCTGATATATCTATATTTAAAAAGGCGGTAGCGATCTATTTTATTAAAATCTCAAGAGATTTCATTGGTATGTTACTAAATCTTGTGAGAGTTCACAAAATATCGCAAGATTTCATAACACAACATAAATATCTTGCAAGATTTCATTAGGAAAATAGATCGATACTGCACTTTTAAATATAAATATATCAGCATATGAAATATCGATACACTGAAATATCAATATTTTTTCCCACCCCTACTATACATTGATCAATGACTGGCCAAATGTTTTAATCCAACATTTGGCAATCATGTATACAGCCTAAAGTTGTTTTTAATTTAATATTTAATAATAATGGATTCAATTATAACGTCGAGATTTGGGCTAAAATATGGACCAATTATTAGTCGGGTGAATTTCGGTCTAAACTTAAACAAGACGTCTTGTTTTTGGCTCAGTGGGGAAGGATCATGTGCATAACGACAGCAATTACACGAAAGCGGAATCAACGGTTACATGTTAGGGGAATTATATTATTCCATATGAAAAGAGGAATAAACCAACCCCTTAGTTCAGAATTAAGTTGTATTCAGAATGATCATTTTCATTCGGGATAAAGGTTTTACATGGTCTTAAAGTAGAATTCACTTTTATTCGGAATTAAAAGTTTCAGGTAAACACGGTCATCTACATGTGATAACTCTCCTGTGCCGGTACAACTGCAGCCCCAAACAAATGACCAGATCATAAGAATCATCAGGGAGCGAACAGCTTGGTAGCATGACACAATATACATTAGTAATCTGAATTACTGAACATGTACATCTGAACATTACTTGCATCAGAACAATACAGCTTCCGCTGCTGTTCGGGTCACCGCCGCTTCGTTCGTCACCATTATTCAGCTCTGAAAACAGTTGAAAAATCCCACCTCTTCCGCTACATCAGCAAGATGGCATCTATTTAGTACGAGCTTTGTTCCGCACTGGATTTTTTTTTTTCGTTGGCAGGGCTGCATACGGGTACTTTTAAGAGTGCTGAGTTTTAACTGAAACCACACTTGCGCTCAAAGGTTGTGTACTACGTAGTGCAAGTGCACTGATTGAGACACGGTCCTAATGACATCTCATAATAACCAGTTTAAAGGTAAATACCTTAGTAGGGCACAACCACTCATTTAGATGTATCGTTGGGCTTCTCACAGTGGATATCTTTAAGCATTTCCTTGAATGTTGTTGGGGAGAAAGGTCTCGTCAGTGTGCTTTTTCTTGTGGGCATTCCGGTTCGAGTGGCAGCTGAAAGTTTTACCACATATTTTACAGGAATATGGCCTCTCACCTGTGTGAGTTCTCATGTGTTTAGTCAAACTAGTACTGTCCCGGAAACCTTTACCACAGGTGTTACAGGAATATGGTCTCTCACCTGAGTGACTCCTCATGTGGATGGTCAAATTGCAGTTTAGAGCGAAACATTTACCACATATTTTACAGGAATATGGTCTCTCACCTGTGTGAGTTCTCATATGGTTAGTCAAACTTCGACTTTGAATAAAACCTTTTCCACATATTTTACAGGAATATGGCCTCTCACCTGTGTGAGTTCTCATGTGGGTAGTCAAACTGTGATTTTCCCGGAAGCCTTTACCACAGGTGTGACAGGAATATGGCCGCTCATCTGTGTGACTCCTCATGTGGACGGTCAAATTACAGCGTAGAGGGAAACATTTCCCACATATTTTACAGACATATGGTTTCTCACCTGTGTGAGTTCTCATGTGGTCAGTCAGACTTCGATTTTGAATAAAACTTTTCTCACACATTTTACAGGAATATGGTCTCTCACCTGTGTGAGTTCTCATATGGTTAGTCAAACTTCGACTTTGAATAAAACCTTTTCCACATATTTTACAGGAATATGGCCTCTCACCTGTGTGAGTTCTCATGTGGGTAGTCAAACTGTGATTTTCCCGGAAGCCTTTACCACAGGTGTGACAGGAATATGGCCGCTCATCTGTGTGACTCCTCATGTGGACGGTCAAATTACAGCGTAGAGGGAAACATTTCCCACATATTTTACAGACATATGGTTTCTCACCTGTGTGAGTTCTCATGTGGTCAGTCAGACTTCGATTTTGAATAAAACTTTTCTCACACATTTTACAGGAATATGGTCTCTCACCTGTGTGCGTTCTCATGTGAACAGTCAGGTAACAACTCCTGGTGAAACTTTTACTACAAATTTTACAAGAATAGGGCTTCTCACCTGTGTGCCTTTTCATGTGGGCAGTTAAATTACAATTTGAAGAGAAACATTTTCCACAGGTGTCACAGGTAAAGGGTTTCTCACCCATGTGGGTTCTCATATGACCACTTAACTTGGCACGAGAAATAAAACTTTTTTCCACAGGTATTACAGGTAAAACTCTTTTCACTTCTATGAACTTTAGTGTGCCAAGTCAAATGACTATGCCTAGTGTAACTTTTCCCACATGTTTTACAGGAATACGGTCTCTCCCCTGTGTGAATTTTCATGTGATAAATCAAAGTGCGATTTTCAATGAAACTTTTACCACATGTTTTACAGGAATATGGTTTATGACCTGTGTGGATTCTAATATGGGATACTAAGTGGTCATGTCTTGAGAAATGTTTCCCACACATTTTACAAGGAAACAGTCTCTCACCTGTGTGGGTTCTCTGATGCAACATCAGTTTGTATTTTTTTGTAAAAGCTTTCCCACAAACATCACAGTTCACAGACTTTTTAGCCATGTCAGTCTTGCAAAGACTCTCTGACACTGCAGAGTTTTCACCATCATTGTTGGGACTTTTGTCACAGTCACTTCTGTTTCTGTGATGTTTATTTTCTGGTCCTGACTCTCTGTTTGCAAGGGATCCTGAGACTTCATGGTTGCTTTCTTCAGATTCTTTAGTCACATCTAAAGGCGAGGTCTGAAAGAGACGTTGGTCCTTGTTGGTTTCTGGTTTCACTTGGTCCATGTTTTCATGAGTAATAGCAAATGTAAAGCTCTCCATTTCCTCTTTAAGTGCGAGTTGATCTTCCTGTGGACTGGTACATATTTCCTCCTGCTCCTCTTTAATCTGAGGTTCTGGTTCTTCTTGGTCCACAGTGGAGGTTCTGGTTCTTCTTGGTCCACAGTGGAGCTTTTGTCTTGGTTACAGAGCTCTTGTCCAGTGACAGCAACCTCTTCTTCACGGATATCATGCTGTGGGAGGTCTGAAAGGACAATGGGACACAAGTTTATTAGTGACATCACAAAACTAAACTATATTAGATTTTCAACCATAAACAGGATTCTGATGTGCAAGCAAGTCATTCATGCATCTATTGCTAATCATTTAGGGTAGTGTCAAAAGGCGCTTTCGGACTGTAGGAACCTTTTGGAGTTCCTAGAACCTTTTCAGGAACCAGGCTGGGTTTTTTTGCGCATTTGGACATATAGGAACGAGGGGACCTCGGCCCTCAGTTCCTAGAACTTTTTTAGCTCCTACTCTGAGGCAGGGTCTTTTCGGGTTTCCATAGGAACTGAAATACGTAGATGTTTGGTGATTGGTAGAACTGGCGAGCCGCGCCCTGCATGATCTCCGCTTCCACTTCGCAATAACAAGAACTATCAGAATAGGAGTATACCAATTCATTATTAAATCGATGCATCACAATGGTACACGTCCCAAATTGATAACTATTTTGAAATTTCAAAAGCATATTTTCATACTAATTTAATGACCCAAATACAGCTGCAAAGTGTGGCAGTAGAATCTGTGGCTGCCACCCGGACACTTTAGTGGACAGACCGTCCACTTAAGTGTCCGGACGCACTTAAAAAAAAGGTTAACAAGACATTACGTGATACACATGACTGTGATGAGGGAAAGCTGGTAAGTTAGCTTTGATAATAGCTTTGAATAAAAGAGATAGAAAACACAAATACAGTTGCAAATTGTGTCAGTACAATCTGTGCCTAATGTCCGGACATGTTAAGTGGGCGAACCCCCGGTCCGTCCACTAAAGTGTTCAGGCATACTTCAATGAAAGGTAAACAAGACGTTAGTAGGGCAGCTTTCCAACGTTCCAATACGTCATATAAATGACCGTGATGATGGAAAGCTGGTAAGTTAGCTTTTAAAATAGCTTTGAAAGAAAGAGATGAGAAACCTCAGATTTGTATCAGATCTGCTGGGGCACAAATTTGTCACTGACGCAGATGATTGCGTCAAACATGGTCCCTAACAAGGTCCTCCCTCATGTGCGAATGCAAACTGATGGGGAAGGTAGTTCTTATAACTAAACTCGAGACGGGTAGTTATATGAATTGCGTTCCTAGAGCATCTCTGTCCGAAAGTGCCTAAAGAGTATAGACACCAGAGGCGACACTGCTATGTTTTTGGAAACACGCTGTCCACCATTTTGGACTGAAACATACTTCATTCTGGAAATATGGGTACAAGTGGACAATTCTTTATTCTCAACTTTAGTTGTAAGAGCCATTTGATTGATTTTAGATTTTTTTCTTTTTAATTTGAACAAGGACCCCTGCTGGTCTTTTGGTTATATGGTCCTCAATGTAAGATGTGTAACTGTTAAAGTACTGATGACACGACCTTAACTTCAAGTAACTTTGCCATACAACAACACACCAAGAAAAACAAGTAGCTCTGTGCAGTTAGAAGTTAGTCAGACATGTATTTATGTAAATATCTGATGTTTAGGAGGCTCGGCTAAAGGCTAATAGCTTTTCAGACACAAAACAAGCCGCCATATTGTGTCGTCAGCGACTGTACAGAGTTGCGGTCCGCCCATTGAGTTACATGTATAATCTGAGCCGTGGAAAACATGAAAGATGCTCCAGAACAACTAGATTGGAACTGGATTGTGTGCTGGATCATCAGCCAGTTCAGAAATGTGTGATAATGCTGAGGAATTTGGGGAAATCATATTTTACAAGCTAGAACCGGAGTAGATCTGTAGCTAGCTGCCTACGGTCCGTCTCCCAGCCTTGGGTCCACTGGTTCGGCTAAAAGCCTGCAAGACCACACCGAGGGAACCAGAACTGCAAGGAGTGACCCGGAACAACACAAGCAGACCCACAACTCGAGGATTTGCAGAATCTTGACATACAGTAGATCCAGGAGTGACAGAAACGAGACATTCGTCCCTGCGGTAGCTCGCAGCTAACGGCAGCCGCGGTAAATAATTAGCCTTTAAAAAATGAGAAGATAACAACTTACATGTTTCCAGTAGTGTTTTAAATAGTTTCCATTTATAAAGATGAGGATGGAGGAAAGGATGGATCTTTGGAAGCAGCTGGAGGAGATCTGATGACCGGAGACGTTCATATAACCGAGCAGCAGCTGTCTGTCGATCAGGAGCTCTATGACCGATGCTATGAAGCAACGATGGATGAAAATGAATATTTCCAAGGAGATGATAGCAGTTTCATTGCCCCTAGCGGGTGAAGAAAGAACTACAAATGTTCACTTCTTCCAGGTAGCTTCATAGATTAGGGCTGCACGGTTCTGGGAAAAATGCGAATCACAAATTTTTTTTTTTTTGCTTAAAATTGAGATCACGATTCTCTGGCATGATCTTTTGTGCTTCAGAATCGTTGTGGGTAGAAATGAGATCACATGTAGCCTATGTGTGAACTTAGATCACAATTCTTTAACGATTAATTGTGCCGCCCTACGACAGATAAATGAAAAGGAATAAAATGCCCAGTTCCAATTTAGTTTGTACAACGTATCTGGTAAGGAAGGAACAGAAAGAATGCCGTCACTAGATAGCTATGGAGTCTGCAGTTGCTAGGCAACAGGACTGGAGCACGATGGGAAATTCTCGTTGGCTAGGATCAAAGCCTTCGATATGACAAAGTCACAACAGCTCCGCGTACCAAAATGCCGGCAGACTTCATGGTAATCTGGTGTGTGATAGTTCCAGCAGCTCAGCTGCGTTCAGCCCCGACAGAAACCGTTGGTCATCTTCAGAGGAAAGTCGATGTGATATCAGTCTTATAAATTAAAAAAAAAAAAAGTATTTTGTCTTTGTAAGTTATAGTGGTTTTACCGCATGGCCCCCGAGCTTATTTGTTTAGCTAGATGTGTGGTCACGAGCTGAAATTATTTATTTTAGTGTAATGATTTAACGTTTTTTATTAATAGATTAATAGAATGTGACGTGCATTATGACTGAGGTTATTAGAAGATTTGTCATCCTCACTGGTTTTTCCTCCTCAGCACTGATGATGAAGATGGTTGGGACAGCATCAGGTCTCAACTTTAGTTCACCTCTCTGTTTGATGGATTTGTTATGAAGCCCTGTGAACTGTTAACCAGTTACTGTTGGTCACCTCTGCAGACGTGTTGTACTGACACAGTTTCTTACTGGTGCTTATTCCAGCAGCTTTATTAAACCATTACATTCTCCTTTTCCTCTGTTCTGGGTGAAAATCCAGAAATCCTGAAGCTCCTCTCAGACCAGAGGATCCAGATGCTGCACAGTTCACCATGATTGGCTGTTTTCTTGTCCATATAATGCTATATAAGCATTACATATAATAGAAAATCACAGATAATTAAGGACTACAGACTTTCTCAGTTATTAAAACAGTCTTGTCCTTTGCTTTCCATGTATCTGCCTTCGTTCCATGCATTAATAACTTTAATCACCTAAATATGATCCATAATAAATTTTAATTTAATCCATTCCCCTATGTATCACTATCTTCACTCAGTTTTACTCATTTATGCAAATGTATAATAATCACTGGATGAACACAGTCACCCCCCTTTTCTTGTTCTTGCAGCCTCGATGGATAGAACAAAGTTTTCGCTTCTCATGGAGTATATAACAGAAATAAGTAGTATTAATTATGTTGTATAATTTAAACAGTTTGATCATTTTGTCCATTACGACACAGAACAAGCAGTCAAACAGCAAATAAACGGCTCGAAACATTTCGTTTGTGATTATTTACGTGTGGAAAACAGTGAAATCATGTTGAGGACATCATCCATCCTCCGTGAGTCAGTTCAGACCGTCAGTGTTTCGTACCTGTCCGGTTTAAGTGGATGTGAGGTTTCCAGCAGACATCCAGCAGTCTGCGATGACGACCGAGCTCTTCCTCGTACTGGACGATGGTTCTTTCAAACTCCGCGAATATTTCTGTAGCAGCAGCAGTCAGTCTCTCACCGATAAACTCTCTCAGATGCTGGACTGAAGACATTGCTGATGAAACACGCAGATATTCCGCTAACACCGAAACAAAAGCAGTGAATGACTTCAAACAGCGAAACATGCAGCAGCAGCAGCAGCATCAGTCTTCTTCTTCTTCTTCGGAGATTCTTGTCGGCAGACAAACTCAGAGCTGCATTATCGCCACCTGCTGGTCAGACACAAACATGCTTCTGCTCCACCGCAGCCATCAGGACGTGTTTACCTCCACTATAACCGACAACTTGTGTCCAAAAATGATGAAAATATCAGAATTTATAAATAAAGAAGACAGCAAGTGAGCAGAATGAATTTCAGAGTTGTGTAAACCTGCCTTCCTCCAACACGGTGACAGCGACCCACCATCCACTAGGATGTGTTTACTTTCCTGCTCAAAATGTCAGGATTTATTTATGAAATAAGCAAGTAAATGAGTAAAAAAACAAAAACACAGGTGATTAAATGATTAATAAAAAAGACTGACATTTTTATTACATTTTATTCTTAGATGACTTGTAATTTTAGCAATCATTTACACATTAAATCTGGATTCAAACTAAAAACTATCCATTATAAAGGTTTTAAAAATATACAGTCATCCTCAGAATTATTCACACCCTCCAATTAAAGAAAAGGCTAAATTCACAATAGTAATGCAAAACACAAGAAACTAATAATAAATAAAAAAAAATACAAATTTATAATTTAGTATAATAGAATATTGCTTTTGAATTGTGGCTTGAAATAATAAAAACAAACCTGTCCCAACAGTGGACCAAAATACCTGTCAGCAGGTGTAGAAGTCTATCTGAATATTACAGAAAACACCTGGTTGCCTCAAAGTGTTGCTCAACAAAATTTAAGCTTCAGAGCTCCATCATGCTTGTTTACTTGTTTTATTTTTTGTGCTTGTTTTTAGTATTTCTTTCAAACCACATTCCAAAGTCAATGTCATGATTTTCTTAGAAGTTTTATTTATTATTACCTTTGTCAATTTCATCTTATTTCACTGACAGCTGATTTTTTTCCTTCTTTAATTAGAGGGTAGGAATAATTGAGGACGACTGCACATTACAGTATTTATTGCTGAAATTTTGCAAGGAATATAAAAATAAGTTCTTTTTGGATATTCCATTCCTTTTTCCATGTGTTGAGAAGGAATAGATGTAAACAGGGAAACTGTCTTCTGCAATGCACCATTTCCCCCAGTTTTCCAGCACTGTCACAATATTGCACTGATAAACCTTGAATCTTTGGAGTGATTCTCTCACAAGCGTTCACGTCTGTGTCCAGGTGTGGATACATGGAAGTCGCCAACATGGATCCAGAGGTGATGCACGTTGTTGACAATTTTCCTGTCTGTTAAAGTGAAATAATTTTACTTTTGCAAATGAAAGAAAAACCTATAAAAATACAAAAAGACCCTCCCCCAATACATCAGTTAAAAAAACAAAGCAAGGGAGTCATTTTCTTGCACATCATATTCAGAGGTCCACAGAACCATACATGTCTATAAATGGGAGTTAATATAACTTAAAAGACAGAAAGGTGAGGATATGTTCAACTGTGTGCACATTTTGAAAATGTTAATAAAATAATATACAGAAGGGAAGTTTCAACATCCACCAGTAATATAGATCTCTGAGCCTTTTATTGTTTAACGCAATACTAAAGAAAACATTAGGTCCAGATCAGTGTCTGCAGTACCAGCACACCGGTCATAACTTACTAAAGACTAAAAAAAAAAACAGTTTCATAAACTGTTCAGATGCTGGGGAACATTTACATAAAATTACTGACAAATCTACATTCTTCAATCACAAAGAAACAGATGAAATGCTGAAAATCAGACAAACTATCAAACAAGTCTCAGGATCAACTATCAGAACAGCATTTTGTATAAAGATGACAGACGAATATTTTAGATAAACCAGCATGTTCTGTAATACATGCTTGAAGATTGAAGTTTTATGAATGAATTCAAAGTTTAGAGAACATAGAACCATCATAACCTGAATATAACGAATGTAACTATGTAACCATCAGAAAGTTATTTGACCCTCGTAAAAATAGAAGACTTTAATTTTTTTTTTTTGCAAGTAGCCGTATAATAAGCGGGATAACGCTTCAGGGCGAATGCAGTCGGTCAGTATTTCCCCACAATGACCTGCGTTCCATACATTATCCCTTACTTAATGTCACTCAGCACCCCATGTCGACAGAAAAAAACAGAAATGTAGAAATTTTTGCAAATTTATTAAAAAGAAAAACTGGTCATAAGAATTCAGTACTTTGCTCAGTACTGAGTAGAAGTACTTCTGAGCTCGTACAGCCATGAATCTTCTTGGGAATGATGCAACACGTGTTCCACACCTGGATTTGGGATCTTCTGGTTCTTCTTGCAGATCCTCTCCAGTTCTGTCAGGTTGGATGGTGAACGGTGGTGTTCAGCCATTTTCAGGTCTCTCAGAGATGCTCAGTTGGGTTTAAGTCAGGGTTCTGGCTGGGCCGGTCCAGAATGGTCCAGAGTTGTTCTGATCCACTCCTTTGTTATTTCAGCTGTGTGTGAGGGTCATTGTCTTGTTGGAAGGTGAACCTTCGGCCCAGTCTGAGCTCCTGAACTCTGGAAGAGCTTTTCTTCCAGGATTTCTGTACTTGGCCGCATTCATCTTTCCTTCAACTGCAACCAGTCGTCCTGTCCCTGCAGCTGAAAAACACCCCCATATCATGATGCTGCCACCACCGTGCTTCACTGTTGGGATGGTATTGAGCAGGTGATGAGCAGTGCCTGGTTTTCTCCACACATACCGCTTAGAATTAACTCCAGAAAGTTCAATCTTGGTCTCATCAGACCAGAGAATCTTATTTCTCAGTCTGGGAGTCCTTCATGTGTTTTTGGCAAACTCTATGCGGGCTTTCATATGTCTGCACTGAGGAGAGGCTTCCATCGGACCGCTCTGCCATAAAGCCCCGACTGGTGGAGGCTGCAGTGATAGCTGACTTTGTGGAACTTTCTCCATCTCCCTACTGCATCTCTGGAGCTCAGCCACAGTGATCTTTGGCTTCTTCTTTACTCTCTCACCAAGGCTCTTCTCCCACCATTGCTCAGTTTGGCTGGACGGCCGGGTCTAGGAAGATTTCTGGTCGCCCCAAACTTCTTCCATTTAAGGACTATGGAGGCCACCGTGCTCTTAGGAACCTTTAGTGCTGCAGAAATTCTTTTGTAACCTTGTCCAGATCTGTGTCTCGCCACAATTCTGTCTCTGAGCTCCTTGGACAGTTCCTTCCACCTCATGATCCTCATTTGCTCTGACATGCACTGTGAGCTGTAATGTCTTATATAGACAGGTGTGTGTCTTTCCTAATCACGTCCAATCAGTTTAATTAAACACAGCTGGACTCCAATGAAGGAGTAGAACCATCTCAAGGAGGATCAGAAGAAATGGACAGAATATGAGTTAAATATGAGTGTCACTGCAAAGGGTCTGAATACTTATGACCATGTGATATTTCAGTTTTTTAAAAAAAATAAATCTGGAAAAATTTCTGCATTTGTTTTTTTCTGTCATGATGGGGTGCTGAGTGACATTAATGAGATATCAAATGAACTTTTTTGATTTCAGCAAATGGCTGCAATGAAACAAAGAGTGAAACTTTAAAGGGGGTGTGAATACTTTCCGTACCAACTGTATTTCAGTTGTTACAAACATGCAGCGCCATCAAATATGTGTTTTCATGTGAGAAGCTAAAAAGCTCTTTAGTTTGAAAACTTTTGCTACATTTCTAGCAAAAAGATGGCTTCTTGCTTGAGTGAGTTTTCACGTGTTTAGACAAATTACTATTAGTGGTAAAACACCTCCCACATATTTGGCAGGAATAAGGTTTCTCACCTGTGTGGGTTCTAATGTGGCAAATCAAATGATGCTTTTTATAGAACGTTTTATGACACATCGTGCATGCATGGTTCCTGATACTCGTGTGGATCCTGTAATGGTCATTTAGTCTGTACTTGTTCAGACAGGTTTTTCCACAGACATCACATGTTAGTGACTTGGTAGCTGTGCTAAATTCACGCCGATTACTGGGCCGTGGAGTGAGGTCAGCAGTCTTCATGTCAGTGAGTTTGTGAGTTTTCATGTGTGATGACAAGTTACTGCTAGAAGTGAAACATTTCCCACATACTTGGCAGGAATAAGGATTCCCAACTGAGTGGGTTTTTATGTGGCGAATCAAATGAGACTTTCTACAGAACTTTTTCTGACACATCGTGCATGCATGGTTCTGGTTACCTGTGTGGATTCTGTAATGGTATTTTAGGTTGTATTTGTTCAAAAAGGTTTTCCCACAAACATCACATGTTAGTGACTTGGTAGCTGTGCTGAAGTCGTGCAGATTACTGGGCAGTGGAGTGAGGTCAGCAGTCTTCATGTCAGCTCTGAGACTTGTCTCAGTCTTCTGTTCTGAATCTGTAACTGATCCAGCTTCTACATGGCTGCTTCCCATCAGATCCCCACTTTCAGTAGCAGGACAGCTGGAAGGGAGGTGCTGGTGAGTGAAAGACTCCGACTCATCATGCTGACTTTCTTCATAAATAGGTGTTATCATAAAGCTATCAGCCTCCTCCTTCAGGATAAGTCGTTCTCCGTGCTGACTGATGTTGACTTCCTGCAGCTCCACTTTAACTTGTACCTCCTGACCCAGACTGGAGCTCTCATCCTGGTCATATGGGTCAGTTTGAATCTCATTGTCCTTCAAATTATGTTGCCGTGGAAGGTCTTTAATGAAAAAGAGACAAATATATTTCAGAAAATTTGGGCAAATATACAGACAAATTTAATCATCAGCATTTATACCACCACCTGCTACTAAACCAGAGACTCGGAGATGGAAGCATGCAGAAGATCTAATCCCACAATGCTGACAGGTCATAATTTACACACCAACAAACATGCAGCCTAGTTGCTCTAACTAGAACTCAAAATAGAGTTGACAGAAAAAAACACCAACATGCAACATTCACAACTTCTTACACTTACAGTTTGACAAAAGTTATGCTCAAAAAAACATTCATCCTCAAAATTATTCATACCCTCCAAAGGGTATTCAATATTGGCCTTTTTTATTTTTATTTTAACCAATATCCGATATACCAATATTTAGGGCTGGATGATAGAAAAAAAGATTATCACAAAAAAAAAAAAAAAAAAAAATCTGTATCGATCGATATTGATATATATATATATATATATATATCAGTCCCTCCAGGATTTTGCGGCACTTTTTTCTGATTGTTGCGGCCTAAAATGCCAGATGTTGCGGCAGGTTTTGTAAAAAGTTGCAACAAAAGTTGCAGTGGTTTTTAGTGTTTTTCTCCACTTCCTTAAAAAAAAAAGCACTTGAAAACTGTTTGCAATAATAAGAAAATAGAAATTCTGATATTTCATCATTTTTATTGTATGTCTGGGGGAAAACACTTCTTCAGACACTTCTTAAGGCCTTTTCACACTGCGAATAAACGGCACGAAATTGCGAATAATTCGGAGGAGAAATATCGACGCATTTGTCTATACACACCTGCTCCGACGCGAAATTACAGTCACTGCGTTTACATGCAGCCAATAACTCTTTCATAACCGGAATATTAGCAATAACCCGAATTTTGATGGCATGTAAACGTGGTCAATGATGCTATAGAACGAACTCGCATCCGTTATTCCAGAGGAACGTGAGCACATGCAGCAGTGACGGAGGGAGAGACGGCTGCAGGGAAACTTCTGGATGCTGAAAACAGCTGATCTCACCGTGGAGATGCCAGATGGGGATTTTAAATACAACACCTGTAGCTAATAACCTCGAATGGCTACAACATGTAGGGAAAACACTGCTACTTCAGCTGTGACACCCCCCCCCCCCCCCCCCCCCCCCCCACACACACACACACACACACACACACACGCCCCGTTTGCCAAACAAGAGTGCTGCCTGCAACACGAAGGTGATAACACCTAAGCCATAATGATGCAGTAACAGCGACCAAGCGACACCTCTCTTTTTCCTTTCTCTTTTTGCTTGCGACCAGCTCTGTGACGTCAGAGCGCCTTCTCTGATTGGTGGATTGTGTATCTGTCGGATGCGAATATTAAGAAAATCGACCTCAGTTCGAAAAAAATAAACGTCGCAAAATCGCAAGACGAAATTTTGTCACTGATGTGAACACTCCCGTTGACTTGATATTAATTTGATTAAAGCTTTTGCCGTGCGAATCTTTCGGACGAAATATTCGAAGTAGGTGTGTAAAGGCCTTAAGTCTCTCCGTTGGTGTTTTGCGGTGGAAAATGTTGATGACATCCGTTTGTGTTCCACCACAATATTGCATGAGGAGCAGCATAGTTTACCACCGCTTTCATGTAGATCACGGGGAAACTGTCGAGCACGGTCTTTGGCGGAGATTTTTGTCGGTAAATGTGACACATTCTGACTCGTCGACATGCTAGCAAGCTACCATGGCAAGCTACAGTAAACAGTAAAAGAAGAAGAACGTCTTCTTCTTTGGTTTCTGGCGGACTAGCCGGTGCGTGAGAAAAGACCGCGGTGACATCATCGATCATAAAGAGAAAGAGAGCTGTGATTGGTCAAAGTTGCATTAAAGTTGCGGTGATTGGGTAAAATTGCAAGACGAGCAGAATTCACGGGGATTGGCTGAATTTGCATTAATAATTGCGATCGCAACATCGCGAAATCCTGGAGGGACTGATATATATATATATATATATATATATATATATATTTTTTTTGTTACGAAACATTAGTCGGACCCCCCCGTGGGCTCGAAGCGACCTTTTTGTGGTGATTTGCCCATATATTGGACATACGCTGATCTGGAGTAGATCTAAATATCTCCCATAGGAATTAAAGTTACACCAAAACTGTTTGGGTGAGTAAATGAACATATTTTATGCTAGAAAATAGGTCCAGATTGGAAAAAAAAAAAAACCCAAACTTCCCCTTTAAGCTTTTGCTGAATGACCTACTTACAATAAAAATCACAGTAACACTGAATTCCAATTCAGGCTTTGCCTGGGTCTGCGTTTGTGATTGGTTTGGTGGAAGTAGTGACTGTAGTATCATGCTACCTGATGGGCTACAGTGGAAAACTGTTTCTATATCAAACTTTTATTGACCCTCTTTTTTTCTATTGAAAAAAACCTCTATTGATCGATATATATCAATGTTGAATTATCGTCCAGCCCTACCAATACTGTCCATGTCTTAATTTCCTATATCAACCGATACTGATATATGCAGACATCTGTGAGGTTGTATCTCTCATATTTTGAGAGATACAACTATATTCTGCACCGAGAGCAAAGATCCCAAAATATCCTTAACTCAGCCAGAGGAGTTCATTTTGGACATCTTGCTGCCGGCTATCAGATACTAGCAGGTATCAGATACTACCATATATCAGATACTACCATAGATCAAATACTAGCAGGTATCAGATACTACCATAGATCAGATACTAGCAGGTATCAGATACTACCATAGATCAAATACTAGCAGGTATCAGATACTACCATAGATCAAATACTAGCAGGTATCAGATACTACCATAGATCAAATACTAGCAGGTATCAGATACTACCATAGATCAAATACTAGCAGGTATCAGATACTACCATATATCAGATACTAGCAGGTATTAGATACTACCATATATGAGATACTAGCAGGTATCAGATACTACCATAGATCAAATACTAGCAGGTATCAGATACTACCATAGATCAAATACTAGCAGGTATCAGATACTACCATAGATCAAATACTAGCAGGTATCAGATACTACCATAGATCAAATACTAGCAGGTATCAGATACTACCATAGATCAAATACTAGCAGGTATCAGATACTACCATAGATCAAATACTAGCAGGTATCAGATACTACCATAGATCAAATACTAGCAGGTATCAGATACTACCATAGATCAGATACTAGCAGGTATCAGATACTACCATAGATCAAATACTAGCAGGTATCAGATACTACCATAGATCAAATACTAGCAGGTATCAGATACTACCATAGATCAAATACTAGCAGGTATCAGATACTACCATAGATCAAATACTAGCAGGTATCAGATACTACCATAGATCAAATACTAGCAGGTATCAGATACTACCATATATCAGATACTACCATAGATCAGATACTAGTAGATATCAGATACTACCATAGATCAGATACTAGCAGGTATCAGATACTACCATAGATCAAATACTAGCAGGTATCAGATACTACCATAGATCAAATACTAGCAGGTATCAGATACTACCATAGATCAAATACTAGCAGGTATCAGATACTACCATAGATCAAATACTAGCAGGTATCAGATACTACCATATATGAGATACTAGCAGGTATCAGATACTACCATAGATCAAATACTAGCAGGTATCAGATACTACCATAGATCAAATACTAGCAGGTATCAGATACTACCATAGATCAAATACTAGCAGGTATCAGATACTACCATAGATCAAATACTAGCAGGTATCAGATACTACCATAGATCAAATACTAGCAGGTATCAGATACTACCATAGATCAAATACTAGCAGGTATCAGATACTACCATAGATCAAATACTAGCAGGTATCAGATACTACCATAGATCAGATACTAGCAGGTATCAGATACTACCATAGATCAAATACTAGCAGGTATCAGATACTACCATATATCAGATACTAGCAGGTATTAGCCAACATGTAGCTAATTATAATGACAACTTGGCAACTTCACCAACAACTTAAAGGGACATTGTGTAAGTTCTCCTGTTATCTATTCACAAAACTCGATTATTTCGTTCAAGAGTGTTTTTCCATTAATCAGTTATCACTCCAACAAACTGAGGTGCTCCTGTAAGCTCTGAATCTGCCGTTTGTATCGTCTGGTGCCAATCGTAAATAAATATATTGAAATTGAAATCAAACTGAAAATCAAAGTCTACCTTGTGGCAATGAGAAATGATAATATTAAAGAAAAAAGTAAAGATTTATATTGCTTTTTTCTCTTTGAGGAGTGATAGTTATGTTGTATAATTTAAACAGTTTGATCATTTTGTCCATTACGACACAGAACAAGCAGTCAAACAGCAAATAAACAGCTCGAAACATTTCGTTTGTGATTATTTACGTGTGGAAAACAGTGAAATCATGTTGAGGACATCATCCATCCTCCGTGAGTCAGTTCAGACCGTCAGTGTTTCGTACCTGTCCGGTTTAAGTGGATGTGAGGTTTCCAGCAGACATCCAGCAGTCTGCGATGACGACCGAGCTCTTCCTCGTACTGGACGATGGTTCTTTCAAACTCCGCGAATATTTCTGTAGCAGCAGCAGTCAGTCTCTCACCGATAAACTCTCTCAGATGCTGGACTGAAGACATTGCTGATGAAACACGCAGATATTCCGCTGACGCCGAAACAAAAGCAGTGAATGACTTCAAACAGCGACACGTGCAGCAGCATAGGAGTCTTCTTCTTCTTCTTCTATGGAGATTCTTGTCGGCAGACTAACTCAGAGCTGTATTATCGCCACCTGCTGGTCAGACACAAACATGCTTCTGCTCCACCGCAGCCATCAGGACGTGTTTACCTCCACTATAACCGACAACTTGTGTCCAAAAATGATGAAAATGTCAGAATTTATAAATAAAGAAGACAGCAAGTGAGCAGAATGAATTTCAGAGTTGTGTAAACCTGCCTTCCTCCAACACGGTGACAGCGACCCACCATCCACTAGGATGTGTTCACTTTCCTGCTCAAAATGTCAGGATTTATTTATGAAATAAGCAAGGAAATAAGTTGGAAAAAAAATCCCACAGGTGATTAAATGATTAGTAAAAATAAAGACTGACATTGTTATTACATTTGATTTTTAAATGACTTGTAATTTTAGCGATCATTTACACAATAAATCTGGATTCAAACTAAAATCTCTACCCAAAAGGGTTTTAAAAATATACATTCAGTATTTATTATTGTAAGTTTGTTACGAATATAAACATATATATATATTTCGATATTGAATTTCTTTCCCCTGTGGAGTGAACGGAGCTTTGAGGAGGAACAGATTTCAACAGGCAATGCACCATTTTTTCCCAGCATTCTACCCACTATCACAATATTGCATTGATTAACCTTTACAGCTAAATCTTTGGAGTGATTCTCTCACAAGCGTTCACATGTGTGGATGTGGAGACCCTTCGTATGGCACTGAAAAGATGTGTCTGCTTTTAGCAGATACTGTACAAGAATTCAATTAAATTCACAAAACTTTATCCCTCAGGGTGATTTAAAAACAGATGTAGCTGTAGTTCACAAGAAGTCAATGGCAGGATACATAACCATAAAAAGGTTTTCATTACAATACAAATACACCCCCCAATACATCAACAGAAAATTCCCCAAAGGGAGTCATTTGCCATCATATTTCAGAGGTGTTTATGGCTTCCATAACAGGACTTCAATAATCTAACCATATATATTTACTCCCATTTATCAATAACTTGAAATGTAGGAAAAGTGGGAAATATTGTCATTGGCCCGTTATGAAAAGCTAAATAAAACAATATACAGAAGGAAGTTTCAACAATGGTCAGTACATCTCTGTAAACCTTTTATTGTTACATACAAAACATTAAAATACAAAACAAAAGGTGCAGATCAGTGTCTGCAGGACCAGCACACAGGTCATAACCTACAGCTAAAAGCTCAGTTTCATAAACTGTTCAGATGCTGTGAAACATTTACATAAAATGACTGACAAATTTATTTCTTCAATAACAAAGGAACAGATAAAATGCTGAAAATGAGACAAACAATTCTCAAAGTTAAGGTTGAAGTACATTTAAATTACATTCCATCATATGAAAACCTGAATACAGACATGCAACTGTGAGTAAATGAAATTATTTTGAGTTCTGATTGGTGCAAACTAATCTAGAGACGAGGAAATGTTTGCAGTCGTGTAAACTACTTCTGTTCATTCCTTTATCTTTGGCTGTCTGGATACTTTCTTACATTTGCTTCAGAACAGTATTTCTCTATCAGGTGATGATTAAAACTACTTTCTACAGAGTACCTTTTCCCACAGAGCTCGCAACAATAAAACTTAAAAATCCTCAGTCGCTCTCTTATTACTGGTCAAACTGGAAAGAAACTTGAATGTTCTGCATTTTTACATGAGTATGGCGCCCAATCTTTAAATGTCTGTTTCTTCAGGTTCTCCTCTGTGAAAGATCTACAGCATATTTCACAAGGACAGAATATGACAAACATGCAGCGTCATCAAATGTGTTTTCATGTGAGAAGCTAAACACAGCTTTAGATGAAAATTTTGCCACATTTTAACAAAAATGACTTCTTGCTTTAGTGAGTTTTCATGTGTTTAGATAAACCACCATTAGACGTATAACACTTCCCACATATTTGACAACAATATGGCTTCTCGCCTGTGTGGGTTCTACTGTGGATAGACAATTTACTGTTTGCAGTAAAACATTTCCCACATACTTGGCAGGAATATGGCTTCTCGCCTGTGTGGGTTCTACTGTGGATAGACAATTTACTGTTTGCAGTAAAACATTTCCCACATACTTGGCAGGAATAAGGCTTCTCGCCTGTGTGGGTTCTACTGTGGATAGACAAATTACTGTTTGCAGCAAAACATTTCCCACATACTTGGCAGGAATAAGGTTTCTCACCTGTGTGGGTTCTAATGTGGCAAATCAAATTATGCTTACTATAGAACGTTTTATGACACACCGTGCATGCATGGTTCCTGATAGCTGTGTGGATTCTGTAATGGTCATATAGCTTCCGTTTGTGCAGAAAGGTTTTTCCACAGACATCACATGTTAGTGACTTGGTAGCTGTGCTAAAGTCACGCTGATTACTGAGCCGTGGAGTGAGGTCAGCAGTCTTCCTGTCAGTGACTGAGTGAGTTTTCATGTGTTTAGACAAAGTACTACTAGTAGCAAAACATTTACCACATATTTGGCAGGAATAAGGTTTCTCACCTGTGTGGGTTCTAATGTGGCAAATCAAATGATGCTTACTATAGAACGTTTTATGACACACCGTGCATGCATGGTTCCTGATAGCTTTGTGGATTCTGTAATGGTCATATAGCTTCCGTTTGTGCAGAAAGGTTTTTCCACAAACATCACATGTTAGTGACTTGGTAGTCGTGCTAAAGTCGCGCTGATTACTGGGCAGTGGAGTGAGGTCAGCAGTCTTCATGTCAGCTCTGAGACTTGTCTCCGTCTTCTGTTCTGAATCTGTAACTGATCCAGCTTCTACATGGCTGCTTCCCATCAGATCCCCACTTTCAGTAGCAGGACAGCTTGAAGGTAGGTGCTGGTGAGTGACAGACTCCGACTCATCGTGCTGACTTTCTTCATAGGCAGGGGCCGTCGTAAAGGTATCAGCATTTTCCTTGGTTACAAGCGGCTCTTCCTGCTGACTGATCCTGAGTTCCTCCAGGTCCAAGCTGAAGCCTTCATCCTGGTTCATGATGTGCTGCTCAGCATGAACTTCCTGCTGCGAAAGGTCTTCAGAGACAAAGAAAACATTCATTATGTCATCATTCATACACTGAAATGTGCTGGTTGTTCTAGTTTGAAGTTGGAACAAAGCTGACACAGAAACAAGGCCAACGTGGAACATTTACAGTTTTAGATCAGATGTTTGAAAATGTTTTCCCCCTTTTTTAAAAAAAAATCTTTCTTCTTTAAAGACATAACAGGTAAAACAGATATAATAGGCAACGTGGTTCAATCTCTAACAGTTTTCATACAGTTGAGTAGATTTGGATTCTTTTAGTTTGACAATAAAGTGCTGATGACACGACCTTAGCTTTAATTCATTTTGAAATACAACAATACAACAAAACAAAATAAGTAGTAGCAAGGGGGGGGGGGGGGGGGGGGCTGATACACACACACACACACAGTCATCCTTGAAATTATTCATACCCTTCAATTATAGAAAAGGCTAAATTCACAATATTAATTAAACAACAAACTAATGATAACTTAAAATTTACAAAATTATAATTTAGTGAAATAAAACATTGCTTTAGAATTATAGTTGAAAATACACAGACACATGAGAGCACCTTTCCAATGAACAGTGGACCAACACAGCTGGCAACAGGTGTAGACGTCTTTTGAACATTAGAGAAAACACCTGATTGCAGTGATTGACTCAAAGTGTCGCTCAATAAAATTTTAGCTTTGGAGCCCCATCATGCTTGTTTACTTGATTTAATTTAGTGTTTTTGTTTTTAATATTTCTGTTGAACCACGATTCAAAATCAATCTCATGATTTTCAGAGAATTTTTATTGGAGGGTATGAATAATTATGAGGATGTGTTGTTATTTGTCTACATAAGACAATATTTTGGTGTTTTGGGGGACCAAAGATCACATAAAGTTTAGGGTCAAGTGAAAAAATTGTCTTTCTGCTGGTGTTTGTCTCTTCAGAATGTAATAATGTAATAAACATATAAACACCAGACATAAAGGAAAAAAAGAAGTCTGTTTATGCAGCACTGATGAGAACTTCAAGCTCCTGCTTCCCATCATGCACTGAGCTTCTCATACCTCACCACCAAGATGAAAACGGGGTTTATTTTCATTTACATTTATGTTTTTGCATTTTCTTCTTCTCCAAGTCATCAAAGCATCAGTCAGAACATGAACCTCGACTTCATCTCATCTGACGGTGTTTTTGCAAAACAGTGGAGAAGGTGATGGAGATGTGATCTCTCCAGGAAAGTCTGAATAGCTTCACATCCTTCATGGGAAAACCTTCCAATTCAAGAGTTAGGTGCAAACTCTGTATTTCGCACTAACACGGTTATAGTGTGTTCCCGTTGTCCCGTGCAGCCGCTAACAGGTGACGTGATCACCAGGTAAACTAGCTTCTCTGCGCCGCAGCTCCTTCCCAGATGATTTTGAAAAACACGGCGCATTTTCTACCTTTCAAAGAGACGACACGTCCGGGTAAAAGAGAACGTTTCGTCACCTTATAATACGAAGCCTGCATAAATATACGAGGCATGGGACAAGAGCACCACGATTCCACTGGTTTCAAAGCGGATGGATGGATTGGTAGTTTTACTCTGCGACGGAGCAGCAGAGTTTGAAAGTGAAACTAACGAGTTGGAGATAATTTCACCACAGATGCTCCTCAGCATTCTGGTGGAGAAAAGAGCGGTGTCACAGCGGGACTCACCGAAGTAGCTATAAGGGAAACTACGGTGGGGAAGCCTGAATGTGGAAGCTCTATTTTGGCTGCATGCGCCACAGAGCGCGTAAACGTCACGCGCCATTGCATGGAATCCCGACCAGTAACCGGCTGGACTTAGTTGAGTAGTCAGCTATATAGCCGGCAGCCGGCGCTTGTGGAAAGCACTGCATGCTATGATTGGCCGGCAGGCAGGTAGAACGCTGGCAGGAGAGAGAGTTCAGACTACAGGCAATACACTGTACAATCGCTAGAGGGGGCCTTTTTCCACACTTATTACTGGTCAAACTGGAAAGAAACTTGAATGTTCTGCATTTTTACATGAGTATGGCACCCAATCTTTGAATGTCTGTTTTTTCAGGTTCTCCTCTGTGAAAGATCTACAGCATATGTTACAAGGACAGAATATGACAAACATGCAGCGACATCAAATATGTTTTCATGTGAGAAGCCAAACACAGCTTTAGTTTAAAATTTTGCCACATTTTACAAAAATATGACTTCTTATTTCAGTGAGTTTTCAAATGTTTAGACAAACCACAATTAGAAATAAAACACTTCCCACATATCTGACATCAGTAAGGCTTCTCACCTGTGTGGGTTCCACTGTGGACAGACAAATCACCATTCTGAGAAAAACATTTCCCACATATGTGGCAGAAATAAGGTTTCTCACCTGTGTGGGTTCTTTTGTGGCGAATCAAATGATGCTTTCTATCGAACGTTTTATGACACACCGTGCATGCATGGTTCCTGATAGCTGTGTGGATGCTGTAATGGTCATATAGCTTCCGTTTCTGCAGAAAGGTTTTTCCACAGACATCACAAGGCAGTGACTTGGTAGCTGTGCTAAAGTCACGCTGATTACTGAGCCGTGGAGTGAGGTCAGCAGTCTTCCTGTCAGTGATTGAGTGAGTCTTTATGTGGGTTGACATGTTACTACTATTCGTAAAACTCTTCCCACATATCTGGCAGGAATAAGGTTTCTTGCCAGTGTGGGTTTTTATGTGGCGGATCAAATGATCTTTTCTATAGAATTTTTTCTGACACATCGTGCATGCATGGTTCCTGATAGCTGTGTGGCTTTTGTAATGGCCACATAGTCTGTACTTGCTCTGAAAGGTTTTTCCACAAACATCACATGTTAGTGACTTGGTAGTCGTGCTAAAGTCGTGCTGATTATTGAGCCGTGGAGTGAGGTCAGCAGTCTTCATGTCAGCTCTGAGACTTGTCTCCGTCTTCTGTTCTGAATCTGTAACTGATCCAGCTTCTACATGGCTGCTTCCCATCAGATCCCCACTTTCAGTAGCAGGACAGCTTGAAGGTAGGTGCTGGTGAGTGACAGACTCCGACTCGTCGAGCTGACTTTCTTCATAGGCAGGGGCCGTCGTAAAGTTATCAGCATTTTCCTTGGTTACAAGCGGCTCTTCCTGCTGACTGATCCTGAGTTCCTCCAGGTCCAAGCTGAAGCCTTCATCCTGGTTCATGATGTGCTGCTCAGCATGAACTTCCTGCTGCGAAAGGTCTTCAGAGACAAAGAAAACATTCATTATGTCATCATTCATACACTGAAATGTGCTGGTTGTTCTAGTTTGAAGTTGGAACAAAGCTGACACAGAAACAAGGCCAGCGTGGAACATTTACAGTTTTAGATCAGATGTTTGAAAATGTTTTCCCCCTTTTTAAAAAAAAATCTTTCTTCTTTAAAGACATAACAGGTAAAACAGATATAATAGGCAACGTGGTTCAATCTCTAACAGTTTTCATACAGTTGAGTAGATTTAGATTCTTTTAGTTTGACAATAAAGTGCTGATGACACGACCTTAACTTTAATTCATTTTGAAATACAACAATACAACAAAACAAAATAAGTAGTAGCAAACGTGTTGTCGTGCACAACTTTTTGGAGTAAGTTCTGATGCAAGCATGCTCAGGGCTTTCCACAGAGATACCAAGTAGCCAGCCATAACGTCTAAGTAGCTCACACACACACACACACACACAGAGTCGTCCTTGAAATTATTCATACCCTCCAATTACAGAAAAGGCTAAATTCACAATATTAATTCAACAAGAAACTAATGATAACAAAAAATCACAAAATTATAATTTAGTGAAATAAAACATTGCTTTAGAATTATAGTTGAAAATACACAGACACATGAGAGCACCTTTCCAATGAACAGTGGACCAACACAGCTGGCAACAGGTGTAGACGTCTTTTGAACATTAGAGAAACACCTGTTTGCAGTGATTGACTCAAAGTGTCGCTCAATAAAATTTTAGCTTTGGAGCCCCATCATGCTTGTTTACTTGATTTAATTTAGTGTGTTTGTTTTTAATATTTCTGTTGAACCATGATTCAAAATCAATCTCATGATTTTCAGAGAATTTTTATTGGAGGGTATGAATAATTATGAGGACGTGTTGTTATTTGTCTACATAAGACAATATTTTGGTGTTTTGGGGGACCAAAGATCACATAAAGTTTAGGGTCAAGTGAAAAAATACTGTCTTTCTGCTGGTGTTTGTCTCTTCAGAATGTAATAATGTAATAAACATAAACACCAGACATAAAGGAAAAAAAGAAGTCTGTTTATGCAGCACTGATGAGAACTTCCAGCTCCTGCTTCCCATCATGCACTGAGCTTCTCATGCCTCACCACCAAGATGAAAATGGGGTTTATTTTCATTTACATTTATGTTTTTGCATTTTCTTCTTCTCCAAGTCATCAAAGCATCAGTCAGAACATGAACCTCGACTTCATCTCATCTGACGGTGTTTTTGCAAAACAGTGGAGAAGGTGATGGAGATGTGATCTCTCCAGGAAAGTCTGAATAGCTTCACATCCTTCATGGGAAAACCTTCCAATTCAAGAGTTAGGTGCAAACTCTGTATTTCGCACTAACACGGTTATAGTGTGTTCCCGTTGTCCCGTGCAGCTGCTAACAGGTGACGTGATCACCAGGTAAACTAGCTTCTCTGCGCCGCAGCTCCTTCCCAGATGATTTTGAAAAACACGGTGCATTTTCTAACTTTCAAAGAGACGACACGTCCGGGTAAAAGAGAACGTTTCGTCACCTTATAATACGAAGCCTGCATAAATATACGAGGCATGGGACAAGAGCACCACGATTCCACTGGTTTCAAAGCGGATGGATGGATTGGTAGTTTACTCTGCGACGGAGCAGCAGAGTTTGAAAGTGAAACTAACGAGTTGGAGATAATTTCACCACAGATGCTCCTCAGCATTCTGGTGGAGAAAAGAGCGGTGTCACAGCGGGACTCACCGAAGTAGCTATAAGGGAAACTACGGTGGGGAAGCCTGAATGTGGAAGCTCTATTTTGGCTGCATGCGCCACAGAGCGCGTAAACGTCACGCGCCATTGCATGGAATCCCGACCAGTGACCGGCTGGACTTAGTTGAGTAGTCAGCTATATAGCCGGCAGCCGGCGCTTGTGGAAAGCACTGCATGCTATGATTGGCCGGCAGGCAGGTAGAACGCTGGCAGGAGAGAGAGTTCAGACTACAGGCAATACACTGTACAATCGCTAGAGGGGGCCTTTTTCCACACTTATTACTGGTCAAACTGGAAAGAAACTTGAATGTTCTGCATTTTTACATAAGTATGGCACCCAATCTTTGAATGTCTGTTTTTTCAGGTTCTCCTCCTTGAAAGATCTACAGCATATGTTACAAGGACAGAATATGACAAACATGCAGCGACATCAAATATGTTTTCATGTGTGAAGCCAAACACAGCTTTAGTTGAAAATTTTGCCACATTTTACAAAAATATGACTCCTTGTTTTAGTGAGTTTTCAAATGTTTAGACAAACCACAATTAGAAATAAAACACTTCCCACATATCTGACATCAGTTAGGCTTCTCACCTGTGTGGGTTCCACTGTGGACAGACAAATCACCATTCTGAGTAAAACATTTCCCACATATGTGGCAGAAATAAGGTTTCTCACCTGTGTGGGTTCTTTTGTGGCGAATCAAATGATGCTTTCTATCGAACGTTTTATGACACACCATGCATGCATGGTTCCTGATAGCTGTGTGGATGCTGTAATGGTCATATAGCTTCCGTTTGTGCAGAAAGGTTTTTCCACAGACATCACAAGGCAGTGACTTGGTAGCTTTGCTAAAGTCACACTGATTACTGAGCCGTGGAGTGAGGTCAGCAGTCTTCCTGTCAGTGATTGAGTGAGTCTTTATGTGGGTTGACATGTTACTACTATTCGTAAAACACTTCCCACATATCTGGCAGGAAAAAGGTTTCTTGCCAGTGTGGGTTTTTATGTGGCGGATCAAATGATCTTTTCTATAGAATTTTTTTCTGACACATCGTGCATGCATGGTTCCTGATAGCTGTGTGGCTTTTGTAATGGCCAAATAGTCTGTACTTGCTCTGAAAGGTTTTCCCACAAACATCACATGTTAGTGACTTGGTAGTCGTGCTAAAGTCGTGCTGATTATTGAGCCGTGGAGTGAGGTCAGCAGTCTTCATGTCAGCTCTGAGACTTGTCTCTGTCTTCTGTTCTGAATCTGTAACTGATCCAGCTTCTACATGGCTGCTTCCCATCAGATCCCCACTTTCAGTAGCAGGACAGCTTGAAGGGAGGTGCTGGTGAGTGACAGACTCCGACTCGTCAAGCTGACTTTCTTCATAGTCAGGGGCCGTCGTAAAGGTATCAGCATTTTCCTTGGTTACAAGCGGCTCTTCCTGCTGACTGATCCTGAGTTCCTCCAGGTCCAAGCTGAAGCCTTCATCCTGGTTCATGATGTGCTGCTCAGCATGAACTTCCTGCTGTGAAAGGTCTTCAGAGACAAAGAAAACATTCATTATGTCATCATTCATACACTGAAATGTGCTGGTTGTTCTAGTTTGGGGTTTTGGGGGAGGGGGGGTTTCCCCCTAGCGGGTTGTTGTCCCGCTGTTTTTTTGCATGGCTGCGGATTGTGTTGGCCTCCTTTCCTAGATTGGGAGCAAGAGGCAGCTGCCCTCCTTTTTTTTTGTTTTTATGCTGGGAGCTTTGCTGTCCGTTCTCGGCCGTTTTGGTGATCTCTCGTTGGCTGGCTAGGTGTTGCAGGTCTCTGCTTGTGTCTTGATGGTGTCTTTCCCTCAGGTGTCTCGCAAAGGTGTTTTGAAACGAGGATAAGATAGGTGGCACAGTTAAGAATATTGTCTTGTGCGTTTTTTGTTGAGTCTCAGACTTTCTCCTTTTTCCGGGGGGGTCTTTAGTGCAGCAAGGCAAGAGGTTCTCCCCTGCCCTTGACTGAGAGATTGTGGGGAGTTTCTCTCCCTGAGAACATCTGGACTGCGAGTGGTCCGGCCCTCTTCCTGTTTCAAGTGTGGTGTGTCCTGTCTTGGATGAGTGCTTTCTTCCTCTTGTGGCCAGGGCAGCACTAACGCTGCTGCTGCTCCAGGAACTTCCCCTGTCTACCAGGCTCAGCGTGTTGGTGTTATGAAGAGCTTTTTCTGAGGCAGCCCAAGTTGTTGTTTCTCTAACAGTGCTGGACATTTTGGTGACCTGGAAAAAGCAGAGACAGTTTTCCGTAGTCTGGATAAGGTTGATGACACCCTGTCGATAGCCGCGCTTTGTCAGTAGCCAAATCGAGGTTATGCCCAAAACATGGTATCCAGGTGTATCTTTGCGAGAAGGCTTTTATGTTGTTTGATGCATTGTCAGTAGTGACAGCTGACATCTTGTTTTTGTCCTCTTCCAGTCTTCCATGGTTTCATTCAGGGCTTCCAATAGGTTTTCAGCATTGTGGTCACTGTTCATCTCAGAGCACCCCAAGCACCATGCATCCATCTCCCAGCTCTCCGTTATCATCTGCACAGTGATGGTCATGTAGGCATCCATGGCCCTGCTGGTCCACAGATCAGTAGTACAGGAGAAGTACTTGTTGGGTCCTGACAGCTGCTCCATAACTGCCTCTCTGGTTTCTGAGTAAAGCCTGGGTATTTCTGTATACATGAAGAAATTCCTCCCAGGAAGTTCATATTTACAATTTAATTTCCTCACCAGTTCCTTAAAGCCTGACTTTTCCCTGTGTATATTGGAATTTGGTCCAAACATATGAATTCAGCCACTGCTCTGTTCAATGTTGTGGCTTCCTTTTGAAGTTGGCTGATATTTTCTTTGTTGCTCATACATTTCAGGTATGGTCTTGGCCATAGGTTGCTTCCTTTTGGGTTGGATGGCTCTCTCTGAAATAAGGGATGGGAAATACATAACATGAATTAATGGTCTCAATGGTTTTAGCTCATAACTAAGAGTACATAAGAGTACAATGAACAAAAGCATATAAGCAATAAAAAAATAAATATATATGAAGTTAGAATTTATATGGTTGAATTAAATAATCATTCTGTTTCCTTTCCACATTAATTTATGCTTAACTAACATACTGTCTTAAACAACCAAAATAATAAACACATAAACACAAGCTTCATAAACAACATAGTAAACCATAGAGGACAAAATACAATAAACAGGAACTGATTCCCTTTAATAACTAATGAAATAATATGTTTATGCATTCTCTGTGTGCCTTATACTTTGACACCCTTTAACTCTTCATTCCTCAGCCTGTACACGGAACATATAATGTAGGCTAATTATAATATTACAAAGGCTATTAATATTAGCTAGCAAATAAACAGGCCCTACTAACCTGGTATTCGACATACAAGTCTGGGTGACGACACTGCAGGTGTTTTATGAGGTTGGATGTGTTCCCTCCTTTGGCTCCAATAGCTTGGTGGCATCGCCTGCACAGTGGACGGCTATCGTCTATTACTTTACCGTCTGGGGCTTGTTTTAAGCCAAAATAGTTCCAAATATGACTTTTGGAGTTTGGTTTTTTAATCAAGATTTGTGGTGTCACTGGTGCCACTCCCGCCGCCGCGACAGACTCGCCGCTCGGGCCCGGTGCTTCAGCCATGCCGAGTGCGTGCTTCGTGTTTGTTTTTCTAAAGCCGCGCTGCGTGTGCACAGCTAGACTGCTTGTTGTTTTGGGGTTTTTCCCGCCGAATTTTTTGTTATCGAAGCGGAGCTGTCTTCGTGGACGTTCTTCTTGCCGGTAGAAACATACGAACAGCCATCAGCTTACACATGGGCGGATCCCGCGTGCGTAAACAGCCTATCATATCCCTGAACGTCACCAGTAAGCGGCAAAAGCCAATATTGCGCTGTTTAGTTAGTTGCAGTGGCTGCCATGTGGGTTTGTTGACAGGGAGAAGCATGCAGTGAGAGAAGCCGGGAGGAGAGTAGAGGCGGACGCTACTAGCGAAACTGGACCGGGTATTAGCAATCCACGGTAGTACCGTCGTGTATAAATTCTAGTATAGTAGGAACCGTTTGTCTGGTAGCGGGGGTACCGTGAGTACCGTTGGTACCGTGCACTCTTTCTGTTGTTTCTGTCAGTAAGCAAAGTAATAAAACAAGGTAACTGTAGATCCTCATTTACAGCTTTAGATAGATGTTTGAAAATGTTTTCCCCCTTTTTAAAAAAAAAATCTTTCTTTTTTAAAGACATAACAGGTAAAACAGATATAATAGGCAACGTGGTTCAATCTCTAACAGTTTTCATACAGTTGAGTAGATTTGGATTCTTTTAGTTTGACAATAAAGTGCTGATGACACGACCTTAGCTTTAATTCATTTTGAAATACAACAATACAACAAAACAAAATAAGTAGTAGCAAACGTGTTGTCGTGCAGAACTTTCTGGAGTAAGTTCTGATGCAAGCATGCTCAGGGCTTTCCACAGAGATACCAAGTAGCCAGCCATAACGTCTAAGTAGCTGACACACACACACACACACACAGAGTCGTCCTTGAAATTATTCATACCCTCCAATTACAAAAGAGGCTAAATTCACAATATTAATTCAACAAGAAACTAATGGTAACAAAAAATTTACAAAATTATAATTTAGTGAAATAAAACATTGCTTTAGAATTATAGTTGAAAATACACAGACACATGAGAGCACCTTTCCAATGAACAGTGGACCAACACAGCTGGCAACAGGTGTAGACGTCTTTTGAACATTAGAGAAAACACCTGATTGCAGTGATTGACTCAAAGTGTCGCTCAATAAAATTTTAGCTTTGGAGCCCCATCATGCTTGTTTACTTGATTTAATTTAGTGTTTTTGTTTTTAATATTTCTGTTGAACCACGATTCAAAATCAATCTCATGATTTTCAGAGAATTTTTATTGGAGGGTATGAATAATTATGAGGACGTGTTGTTATTTGTCTACATAAGACAATATTTTGGTGTTTTGGGGGACCAAAGATCACATAAAGTTTAGGGTCAAGTGAAAAAATACTGTCTTTCTGCTGGTGTTTGTCTCTTCAGAATGTAATAATGTAATAAACATATAAACACCAAACATAAAGGAAAAAGAAGTCTGTTTATGCAGCACTGATGAGAACTTCCAGCTCCTGCTTCCCATCATGCACTGAGCTTGTCATGCCTCACCACCAAGATGAAAAAGGGGTTTATTTTCATTTACATTTATGTTTTTGCATTTTCTTCTTCTCCAAATCATCAAAGCATCAGTCAGAACATGAACCTCGACTTCATCTCATCTGACGGTGTTTTTTTGCAAAACAGTGGAGAAGTGGTGATGGAGATGTGATCTCTCCAGGAAAGTCTGAATAGCTTCACATCCTTCATGGGAAAACCTTCCAATTCAAGAGTTAGGTGCAAACTCTGTATTTCGCACTAACTCGGTTATAGTGTGTTCCCGTTGTCCCGTGCAGCTGCTAACAGGTGACGTGATCACCAGGTAAACTAGCTTCTCTGCGCCGCAGCTCCTTCCCAGATGATTTTGAAAAACACGGCGCATTTTCTACCTTTCAAAGAGACGACACGTCCGGGTAAAAGAGAACGCTTCGTCACCTTATAATACGAAGCCTGCATAAATATACGAGGCATGGGACAAGAGCACCACGATTCCACTGGTTTCAAAGCGGATGGATGGATTGGAAAGTTTACTCTGCGACGGAGCAGCAGAGTTTGAAAGTGAAACTAACAAGTTGGGGATAATTTCACCCACAGATGCTCCTCAGCATTCTGGTGGAGAAAAGAGCGGTGTAACAACAGCGGGACTCACCGAAGTAGCTATAAGTTTGAAACTACGGTGGGGAAGCCTGAATGTGGAAGCTCTACTTTGGCTGCATGCGCCACAGAGCGCGTAAACGCCACGCGCCATTGCATGGAATCCCGACCTGTAAACCGGCTGGACTTAGTTGAGTAGTCAGCTATATAGGCGGCAGCCGGCGCTTGTGGAAAGCACTGCATGTTATGATTGGCCAACAAGCAGGCAGAACGCTGGCAGGAGAGAGAGTTCAGACTAACAGCGCTATACACTGTACAAAAAATCGTTAAGAGGGGGCCTTTTTCCACACTTATTACTGGTCAAACTGGAAAGAAACTTGAATGTTCTGCATTTTTACATGAGTATGGCACCCAATCTTTGAATGTCTTTGTTTTTTCAGGGTTCTCCTCTGTGAAAGAGCGAAGGTGTACATGTTACAAGGACAGAATATGACAAACATGCAGCGTCATCAAATATGTTTTCATGTGTGAAGCCAAACACAGCTTTAGTTGAAAATTTTGCCACATTTTACAAAAATATGACTTCTTGTTTTAGTGAGTTTTCAAATGTTTAGATAAAACCACAATTAGAAATAAAACACTTCCTACATATCTGACATCAGTAAGGTTTCTCCTCACCTGTGTGGGTTCCACTGTGGACAGACTGTAAATCACCATTCTGAGTAAAACATTTCCCACACATGTGGCAGAAATAAGGTTTCTCACCTGTGTGGGT
>JALJCO010006274.1:0-38470 GCA_023101725.1 Atherinomorus stipes
CATGAATATTTCTGTGTCCGAATGTACTTTTCCTTTAAAAATGTGATCAATGCATTAATTTAGTTTGTAAACTACACACACACACACACACACACACACACACACACACACACACACACACACACACACACACACGTCCTTTCTACAGCAGCTAGTCCTGCAGGTGTCTCTCCTCATCCTGTCTCCAACGGCTTGCCCTGTCTCAAACGGCTAGTCCTGCAGGTGTTTCTCCTGGTCCTGTCTCCAAAACCAATCCCGCAGGTGTCTCTCCGGGTCCTGTCTCCAACAGCTAGTCCTGCAGGTGCTCTCTCCGGGTCCTGTCTCCAACAGCTAGTCCTACAGGTGTCTCTCCGCGTCCTGTCTCCAACAGCCAATCCTGCGATGTCTCTCCAGGTCCTGTCTCCAGCAACTAGTCCTACAGGTGTATCTCCATGTCCTGTCTCCACCTGCTGGTCCCGTCTCCAACAGCAAGTCCTGCAGGTGTCTCTCCTGGTCCTGTCTCCAGCAGCTAGTCCTGCAGGTTTTCTCCGGGTTCTGTCTCCAAGAGTTAGTTCTGCAGGTGTCTCTCCAGGTCCTGTCTACAACAGCTAGTCCTGCAGGTGTCTCTCCAGGTCCTGTCTCCAACAGCTAGTCCTGCAGGTGTCTCTCCAGGTCCTGTCTCCACCTGCTGGTCCCGTCTCCAACAGCAAGTCCTGCAGGTGGCCCTCCTGGTCCTGTCTCCAACAGCTAGTCCTGCAGGTTTTTCTCGGGTTCTGTCTCCAAGAGTTAGTTCTGCAGGTGTCTCTCCAGGTCCTGTCTACAACAGCTAGTCCTGCAGGTGTCTCTCCAGGTCCTGTCTCCAACAGCTAGTCCTGCAGGTGTCTCCAGGTCTTGTCTCCAACGGCTAGTCCTGCAGGTATCTATCCTAGTCCTGTCTCCAACGGCTAGTCCTGCAGGTGTCTATCCTGGTCCTGTCTCCAACGGCTAGTCCTGCAGGTATCTTTTCAGGTTCTGTCTCCAATGGCTCGTCCTTCAGCTGTCTCAGGTCCTTTCTCCAACAACTAATCCTGCAGGTGTCTCTCCAGGTCCTGTGTCCAACGGCTAGTCCTGCAGGTGTCTATCCTGGTCCTGTCTCCAACGGCTAGTCTTGCAGGTGTCTCTCCTGGTCCTGTCTCTAACAGCTAGTCCTGCAGGTGTCTCTCCAGGTCCTGTCTCCTAGGGCTGGACAATTAATCGAACTTTAATTGTGATTTTAATTTCGCCTTTTCACGATCATAAAAACACTGTAATCGAAGAAAAACAATTAATCCTGAAGTGAACAGACTGGTGGAGTTACAGGAAGCAAACTGCAGGAATATAGAACAGGAACGCATGTAGACTTAGTATTTGTTTTTATTGCTATTATTATTTTGAATAATATTCTTATTTTACTCCTTTACTTGTTTCTAATTTATTTTCGGTTAAATTTTTAAAAAGTTATATTTCAAGTTGAGTTATGTGGTTCAATAAACACTTTATAAAATCAATGAATAATCGTGTATATTAATCGTGATTTCAATATCAGTCAAAATAAACGTGATTTTAATTTTTTCCATAATCGTCCAGCCCTACTGTCTCCAACGGCTAGTCCTGCAGGTGTCTCTCCAGGTCCTGTCTCCAACGGCTAGTCCTTGCAGGTGTCTCTCCGTGTCCTGTCTCCAACAGCTGGTCCTACAGGTGTCTCTCCAGGTCCTGTCTCCATCGGCCTTCCCTGTCTCCGAGGGCTAGTCCTTCAGGTGTCTCTCCTGGTCTTGTCTCCGCCGGCTAGTCCTGCAGGTGTCTCTATGGGTCCTGTCTCCAACAGCTAGTCCTACAGGTGTCTCTCCAGGTCCTGTCTCCATCGGCCTTCCTTGTCTGCAAGGGCTAGTCCTTCAGGTGTCTCTCCTGGTCCTGTCTCCAACAGCCAGTCCTGCAAGGATCTCTTCGGGTCCTGTCTCCAAGAGTTAGTCCTGCAGGTGTCTCTCCGGGTCCTGTCTCCAGGACCTAGTCCTGCAGGTGTCTCTCCCGGTCCTGTCTCCCACGTCTAGTCCGCAGGTGTCTCTCCGGGTCCTGACTTCAGGACCTAATCCTGCAGGTGTCTCTCCCGGTCCTGTCTCTAACAGGTAGTCCTGCAGGTGTCCCTCCTGATCCTCTTGCCAACAGCTAGTCCTGCAGGTGTCTCTCGGGGTCACGTCTCCAACAGCTAGTCCTGCAGGTGTCTCTCGGGGTCACATCTCCAACAGCTAGTCCTGCAGGTGTCTATTTGGGTCCTGTCTCCAACGGCCAGTCCTGCACGTGTCTCTCAGGGTCTTGTCTCCAACAGCTCGTCCTGCAGGTGTCTCTCCGGGTCACGTCTCCAACGGCTAGTCCTGCAGGTGTCTATTCGGGTCCTGTCTCCAACGGCCAGTCCTGCATGTGTCTCTCAGGGTCCTGTCTCCAACAGCTAGTCCTGCTTTCGTCTCTCCACGTCCTGTGTCCAACAGCTAGTCCTGCAGGTGTCTCTCCGGGTCCTGTCCCCAACAGCTTGTCCTGCAGGTGTCCCTCCTGGTCCTCTTACCAATGGCTAGTCCTGCAGGTGTCTCTCTTTTTCTGTCTCCAACAGCTAGTCTTGAAGGTGTCTCTCTGGGTCATGTGTCCAACGGGTAGTCCTGCAGGTGTCTCTCCAATGTCTCTGTCTCTGTCTGCAGGTGTTTCTCCAATGTCTCTGTCTCCAACATCTAGTCCTGCAGGTGTCTCTCCGCATCTTGTCTACAACAGCTACAATACAGGAGCTTTTCACAATATTCTAATTTTTTTAATTTAAGGTTTTCTTAAGCTGCAACTTTTAATCAGCAACATCCAAACAAATAAAAGCTTGAAATATATTGATCTGTGTATTATTTATCTATACAATTTTTAAATTTCAATTTTTAAGTTGAATTACAGAAAAACAAGAACTTTTTTTGGATATTCTACTTTTTTGGGTAGCACCTGTATGTGTCCTGTCATTTTCTGCACCGCTTATCCAGTTCAGGGTCTCGGGGGTTGCTGGAGCCTATCCCAGCTATTATCAGGCAAGAGGCAGGTTCACCTGGACGGGTCACCAGTCTGTCACAGGACCAACACAGAGAGACAGACAACCACTCATGCTCACATTCATACCTAGAGACGATTTACAGTGACCAGTTCACCTAACATGCATGTCTTTGGACAGTGGGAGGAAGCTGGAGTCACGCATACACGGGAAAAACATGCAAACTCCACACGAGAAGGCCACAGTTGGAATTGTTCAAACCCCCTCCCCAGCTGGATATATATATAAACATATATATATGAAAATATACAGTATGAAAAAAATACAGTAACATAGTATTGTTAGTCTGGTATCTAGTTCATTGGCTGCTACTTCAGTCACAGTTTTTCTCCACTGGTTTGGCTCATTTCTCGAATCAGAAATTACATTCTCAAATCTCTAAGATCATTTGCTTGAACAGTGTTACAGTTCCCACAACACCACAGCTCACTTGCAAAATCTCATCTCTCTCCCAAAACAGTTCATCAATGTGTCTAAATCAAGTTTTTTCCTCAAAGAAATAATCAGAGCACCAAAAACACATCATCCCTGTAGCATTGTGTAGCACTGCAAGCCAAAATGTTTACGTATTTCATCAATACGGCAGAGGACCATGGAAATATCCTTCATGTCCACCTCTCTGTTTTAGCTCAGTTCTTCACTGACAATGGTTTTATTTTCTTTTTTGTCTACCTAACAAAATACACTTCTGTTTAAAAAAAGAAAAGAAACAAAGAATAATAGGATTTTACGGTAAGAGTAGTATTCAACATTTGATATCAAACATTGCACTCATACTGCAAAGGAAATTATAACCCATTTTCTCTGGTTCAAGAAAAGAGCCAAACTGATGGAGAAAAACTGTCATAAAAAAAATGGGAGAAAAAAATTTAAAACAGTGGTGGCCACATTTTGGATATTTCACTATAGGTCTATGTGTGACTGGTAAAACTTCCCTGATCAAAGTTAATGTCTGTAAATGATCATAAACCTCATAAATAAAAAGATAAACATGTTAGTTGTGGATTTGTTCCACCTCACAGACAGATGTTTGAAATAAACGCCTCTTGCTGCAAAAAGGACAATTTGGGATGTTTGTTCTCAGTGCAGCATGTGGTTGTCACCAGCCTAGAGCGCCCCTCTTGTGGCTGTAGAAGGTAATGCTTACTCCCTGCTTCATGTCAGTCAGTAGGAATGAACAGAGTGGCATTTTGTGCTGAATTAGGAGAAATCACTCGTAACATCAGTTGTATTGTACTATTTTGAATATTATTGTTTGATTTGTTTGTTGCAAACAGTTGATAATTTGTTCACTTGGCAAATAAACCTTATTTACAGTGGACGTTGAGTCATTTTGATTGCAACTGTATATATATGTACAGCATGACTGTTGGGTTTGTGTGCACCTGCTGCAGCTTCAGTCTCCCTTCATAGGACAATAAAGACCTTTTGAAATGTTACTTCTTCTTGAGCCAAATGAATCGTATTTTTGGAGGCCTGAACATGCTGGAAACTCACCAGATTTTGGTGATAAAGTTTTACTGCTTCCAACTCATTATTATTGTCATCTTCATTATTACTTGCAAAATGCACGACATTTTTAACTGCATCCCACGTCAATGTCAAATGCTTTTAGAAGGAAGGACACCGCAGGGAATTGAACCCGTCCCAGTACTGAGAGTACCATACCAGTGCCTTTGGCTTATTTTTGCAAGACATGACTAGGAAAAGCAAAACCTACATGGAGAGCAGCATTTTGGTGTCAACATTTTATATTCATTCATTTTCAACTAAGTTTTCTCTTTTGTTTTTTGGAAAAACAAATTCAATATTGATCGCTTTAATTGATAAAAAGGTTACAGCAACTTCTCATAACTGAGGTCTTCATGCAGGAAACCAAACCTTGACCATTCTTTTTAAAACACTACCTGCACATAATCCAACAGTTTCCAAATAAAACACATTTACAATAAAGCAGTCTTGGAAAACATTTAAATATCTTCCAGTAATCCTGAAAAGCAAACTATGAACTATTTTTATGGAACTGAGGGAAGGTGGTTTCAAATGACACACAGAAGACCAATATTTACGTTTTCATATGTATCCTACACTCAACATGACCTTGGATGCTTTCCTAGACTGCCCGTCTTGTCTTGAATATTAGAATCTACTTAAAAGTACAAATTACTGCCTCATGGTCACTAAAAGAAGTTGCAGCAACTGTTGCCTCCACTTCATAAAATGTGGTCTTCACCGTCTCTCATGAACTGACAGATGACTTCAAAACGTCCTCGTTAAAATCCCCGAGCCTTTTGTCCTCCCAGACTCAGAGGCAGTGGGGCAGTGGTTGGTGATGCAGGGCGTGTCCACAGTGGACCTGCACATCACACCTCAGAATAATGAAAATGTACAACAAATCAAAATGACCAAGGAACTCAAATGTCCACACTCATTCACACCGGGCTGAAAATAAACAAACACACACACAAACCTGTATTAAATAAACTCCAGGCTAATTCATGGTGAATAATCCACAGAATGGCTTCCAGAAATGAGCACTTGCTAACAGCAACGCAGAATAAGGCCTATGACAAGGCTAAGCTAAAGGCTAACGGCAGTTAGCGGCTGAGCTAGTTTGTTCCAAACAGCAGCAGCAAGCACATGAAAACACATGAATGTATCTACCTGTAGCAGCTTGACAGAGTTGAGCCACAACAAGCAGAGGACGAGTGTCCGTCAGTGTTGTAAGTTGTGATGGTTTTGATGGGAGCTTCTTTTCCAGCTTGCGGCAATGGTGGTGGGAGGCTAGCAGCATGTGGTGTTTGTAAGTGGTGCGGCATGTAGGTGAGGCTAAAGTCCCTGTAGGGGGAATAAAGTGAGGAAGGTGATGTGTGAGGAAGAAAAGCTGTGTGACTTGTTGAGGAAGTGCACATTTGCAAAAGAGTTTTTGCCTGGAGGGGGGGCCCTGGGAAAACCGTGCGCCGGAGTAAACCATACTACAGGAATGCACGTGAAGTCAGGCTTGAGTCCAAATCCCACCTCCAGGCCAGGATTCGAACGCGCGACCTCTGGTGTTTGGGGCGGCGTCGTTAGCGACCCCCCCCATCACTGTAGTCCCGAAACGATAAAGCCATAGTTTCCTTTTATCATTGACGCATGTTTGTGTTTGTATTTGATATCATCTACCTATTACTTGTATAGATTCATTGATCAGAATCCTTTTGATAAATGAAATTGTGCTTCATTTTATTCCAGTCTTTTTCTTGGTTTTATGTTTTCCAGTTTTGCTTGCTGTATTTCTTTTGTTTTTACATAATGGCAAATAAATCCAGGTAGGACTGTGAAGGGGTTAAATGATAAAGTAGGCTACATAAAGAAGAAATCTTTATAAAATCAAACCCAAACATAAAATTAATGCAATGAAAAATACTTTATTTATCCCAGGAGGGAAATTCAATATTGTAATCGTCTCTCTCTCTCTCTCTATTTTTGTCTTCCAAACAATATAGCATAAATACAACATGCAAGAGTACAGAGGTTTGACACATACCCCCCTTCTTTTGGTATTTTTGATGTATTTATTTCATTGGTTTCATTTCTGGAGTTGGAAACTTCTTCCATTCCTCCTACTCAGACTGAGGTTCGTGAACATGATGTAATGACCACATTTCAAATCAAATCAAATCAAATCAAGCTTTATTTATAAAGCACTTTTCATACCATTAAAAAGCAACACAAAGTGCTTGACATAGTAAAAACAAAATGTGAATTCAAATAAAAACAAGCCTTCACACATCCAGATTCAACACAAAACACACACATGCACACACCCAACCCCCTCCCAATTCCACACCTAGGCTACAAACCCCCAACTCCTCTCTTCTAAGTGAACAGGTATAAAAACAGTAACTGTAAAAACCATCTGGCATGACACTGCTGTGAGGAAACGATATCTTGGGGATCCATTCGCACCAGGAGCCAGCCCCCCCTAGCCACATAAGGCCCAGCTGCAGGGACCCCCAGATCATGACAGGCCAGGGTCCACACCACAGCCGCAGGGCTGCAGTGCAGGCCCCTAGACACCAAGAAAAGGGCATCCACCACAGCCGTTACCCCCAGACCGAGCAGGCAAAACTCCTGGAGCGAAGGATCCCCATGAGGAAACACTAGGGGGAAGTTAAAATTTTAGAGTTAAACCAAAAATAAATAGATAAATAAATAAATCAAATAAAAGCTAGATAATAAAATACACATAAAAGGAATTAATACAAATAGAATCAATTTGAATATCGCAAAACCAAAGTTAAAAATAAATAAATAGATAAATAAATAAAAAAATAAAAAAAAAACCACCTGACCACATTTCACCACAGGAGGGCGAGTCCTGGACTGTGAGTAGCTCCTCCTGCTTGCGTCCAGCCGCAGCTTCAGTTCAGTGCTGTTGGCTGCGAGGAGAATCGCTCACTGTCTCATGTCTGGATGAGCGAACCTGACGCAGCCTCCCACCGTGTTGTGGAGAGGAGGAAGAATCCTCTATCATCTTCATCAGCTTAAAGCCCCGTTGAGCTTTATACCAGGTTCCACTAATGCTTCTGTACCTGAACACAGCTCTGCTGTTGGCTCTGATATCTGTAGACATCTGTATTATGTTCATGTTCACAATTTACTAATCAAAATGGATCTACAAATTCAAATAAGTGTCTGCATGTATGGATGGCAAAGCAATGACACGCTAAATCCTCAGTGAGATACAGAGGTGTCAAGAAACAAAGTCAAACTTATAGGCAAGCTACACTGGTAGCACTGCTGCAGGTTTCCTGGAAGTCTAGAAAGAAACAGTTTTCAAACTCAAGCTGCTTCAGCATCGTGCTCAGTGTTTAACGCTGGTAAAGCCTTAAATGACAGTTTTTCTTGATCAAACTTGATTTCTGAATGAGAACCAACAATAAAATGAGAGTAATTTTCTATCCCATAATTGCACAATGGGACTTTTCTCAGATTGTCTAAATTGTCTTTTTATATACTATATTTTATATGCATTACGGTATATTCAAGTAAAATATAGCAGGCCTATACGTTTAGCTAAATATATGTAAGTTGTTTTATTTTGATAAAACCATGTGGCAAAACGCCACAGATCCCGCCTGGACCTGTGGACTTCTCTCCGCCGACGAACCTGCAGAACAAACACACACAGACATACAGGCGCGCGCGTACACACAAACACATACACACTAATATACATTAGATGAGATATTACTGAGTCAGGTTTTGATATGTACAATGCATGTTTTGGGTGTGGAAGGGACGCAGACCGGCCGGCACATGCGCGAGGGGACCATGCAAACTCCACACAGTCAGGGGTACCTGCGGGGATCGAACCCGCCATCTTCTGACTGTGAAGCGGTGGCTTAACAAGCGAGCTACGCGTATGTCCAACAAGTAGTGGAACAAGTGTTATATTTAAAGGCTGCACATCTCGTATATCTGAGAGCGAGGAAGACTCTTCTGAGTTGAAGACTGTGGACTAACTGCAGACCAGGAGAAGTAAGTATTTGGGAAAATATTCCTATATTATTTACATCGGCCATGTTGAATAGCTACTGCTAACTGCTAATGTTGATGCTAGCAGTGTTTTATGAAGTTGCTACTTTTTTACTTTTTTACTACTCCAACAACTAATCCTGCAGGTGTCTCTCCAGGTTCTGTCTCCAACAGCTAGTCCTGCAGGTGTTTCTCCTGGTCCTGTCTCCAACAGCTAGTCCTGCAGGTGTCTCTCCAGGTCCTGTCTCCAACAGCTAGTCCTGCAGGTGTCTCTCCAGGTCCTGTCTCCAACGACTAGTTCTGCAGGTGTCTCTCCAGGTTCTGTCTCCAACGGCTAGTCCTGCAGGTGTCTATCCTGGTCCTGTCTCCAACGGCTAGTCCTGCAGGTGTCTCATCCGGTCCTGTCTCCAACGGCTAGTCCTGCAGGTGTCTATCCTGGTCCTGTCTCCAATGGCTAGTCTTGCAGGTGTCTCTCTGCGTCCTGTGTCTAACAGCTAGTCCTGCAGGTGTCTCTCCAGGTCCTGTCTCCAACAGCTAGTCCTGCAGGTGTTTCTCCTGGTCCTGTCTCCAACAGCTAGTCCTGCAGGTGTCTCTCCAGGTCCTGTCTCCAACGACTAGTTCTGCAGGTGTCTCTCCAGGTCCTGTCTCCAACAGCTAGTCCTGCAGGTGTCTCTCCAGGTCCTGTCTCCAACGACTAGTTCTGCAGGTGTCTCTCCAGGTTCTGTCTCCAACGGCTAGTCCTGCAGGTGTTTCTCCCGGTCCTGTCTCCAACGGCTAGTCCTGCAGGTGTCTCATCCGGTCCTGTCTCCAACGGCTAGTCCTGCAGGTGTCTCTCCGGGCCCTGTCCCCAACAGCTTGTCCTGCAGGTGTCTCTCTGCGTCCTGTCTCCAACAGCCAGTACTGAAGGTGTCTCTCTGGGTCCTGTCTCCCACGGGTAGTCCTTCAGGTGTCTATCCTGGTCCTGTCTCCACCATCTAGTCCTGCATATGTGTCCGTGTCTTGTCTCCAACAGCTACAATACAGGAGCTTTTCACAATATTCTAATTTTTGAGTTTTTGAATTTAAGGTTTTCTTAAGCTGCAACTTCTAATCAGCAACATCCAAACAAATAAAAGCTTGAAATATATTCATTTGTATATTATTTATCTTTATGATTTGTAAATTGCAACTTTTAAGTTGAATTACAGAAATACAAAGAACTTTTTCTGGATATTCTACTTTTTGGGTAGCACCTGTATGTCAGTCATTTTCTGCACCGCTTATCCAGTTCAGGGTCTCGGGGGTTGCTGGAGCCTATCCCAGCTATTATCAGGCAAGAGGCAGGTACACCTGGACAGGTCACCAGTCTGTCACAGGACCAACACAGAGAGACAGACAACCACTCATGCTCACATTCATACCTAGAGACGATTTACAGTGACCAGTTCACCTAACATGCATGTCTTTGGACAGTGGGAAGAAGCCGGAGTTACGCACACACGGGGAAAACATGCAAACTCCACACGGGAAGGCCACAGTTGGAATTGTTCAAACCCCCTCCCCAGCTGGATATACATATATATATATGTATATATATATATATATGAAAATATACAGTATGAAAAACATGCACAGGAACATAGTATTGTTAGTCTGGTATCTAGTTCATTGGCTGCTACTTCAGTCACAGTTTTCTCCACTGGTTTGGCTCATTTCTCGAATCAGAAATTACATTCTCAAAACTCTAAGATCATTTGCTTGAACAGTCTTACAATTCTCACAACACCACAGCTCACTTGTAAAATCTCATCTCTCTCCCAAAACAGTTCATCAGTGTGTCTAAATCAAGTTTTTTCCTCAAAGAAATAATCAGAGCACCAAAAACACATCATCCCTGTAGCATTGTGTAGCACTGCAAGCCAAAATGTTTACGTATTTCATCAATACGGCAGAGGACCATGGAAATATCCTTCATGTCCACTCTCTCTGTTTTAGCTCAGTTCTTCACTGACAATGGTTTTATTTTCTTTTTGTCTACCTAACAGAATACACTTCTGTTTAAGAAAAGAAAAGAAACAAAGAATAATAGGATTTTACGGGAAGAGTAGTATTCAGCATTTAATATCAAAGATTGCACTCATACTGCAAAGGAAATTATAACCCATTTTCTCTGGTTCAAGAAATGAGCCAAACTGATGGAGAAAAACTGTCATAAAAAAATGGGAGAAAAAAAATTTAAAACAGTGGTGGCCACATTTTGGATATTTCACTATAGGTCTATGTGTGACTGGTAAAACTTCCCTGATCAAAGTTAATGCCTGTAAATGATCATAAACCTCATAAATAAAAAGATAAACATGTTAGTTGTGGATTTGTTCCACCTCACAGACAGATGTTTGAAATAAACGCCTCTTGCTGCAAAAGGCCAATTTGGGATGTTTGTTCTCAGTGCAGCATGTGGTTGTCACCAGCCTAGAGCGCCCTCTTGTGGCTGTAGAAGGTAATGTTTACTCCTTGCTTCATGTCAGTCAGTAGGAATGAACAAACATGTTACATGAACATTGGTGAACTGGAGGCCTTTACCCATGAAGAACGGGCTGAGATTCCTCAGGAACGCTGCCAGCAGCTGGTGTCTGGTTGTGCATCACGTTTGCAGCAGGTCAGAACAGCAAATTGGAGCTCTGCTAATTATTAGACATGCTTGTCATGAAGGGGTTGAATCATTTGGAGACAGCAGTGGTCATTAAGTGACATTTTGTGCTGAATTAGGAGAAATCACTCGTAATATTAGTTGTATTGTACTATTTTGAATATTCTTGTTTGATTTGTTTGTTGCAAACAGTTGATAATTTGTTCATTTGGCAAATAAACCTTATTTACAGTGGACGTTGAGTCATTTTGATTGCAACTGTATATATATGTATAGCATGACTGTTGGGTTTATGTGCACTTGCTGCAGCATCAGTTTCCCTTCATAGGACAATAAAGACCTTTTGAAATGTTACTTCTTCTTCTTGGGCCAAATGAATCGTATTTTTGGAGGCCTGAACATGCTGGAAACTCACCAGATCTTGGTGATAAAGTTTTACTGCTTCCAACTCATTATTATTGTCATCTTCATTATTACTTGAAAAATGCACGACATTTTTAACTGCATCCCACGTCAATGTCAAATGCTTTTAGAAGGAAGGGCACCGCAGGGAATTGAACCCCGTCCCAGTACTGGGAGTACCATACCAGTGCCTTTGGCTTATTTTTGCAAGACATGACTAGGAAAAGCAAAACCTACATGGAGAGCAGCATTTTGGTGTCAACATTTTATATTCATTCATATTCAACTAAGTTTTCTCTTTTGTTCTTTGGAAAAACAAATTCAATATTGATCGCATTAATTGATAAAAAGGTGACAGCAACTTCTCATAACTCAGGTCTTCATGCAGGAAACCAAACCTTGACCATTCTTTTTTTAAAACATTACCTGCACATAATCCAACAGTTTCCAAATAAAACACATTTACAATAAAGCAGTCTTGGAAAACATTTAAATATCTTCCAGTAATCCTGAAAAGCAAACTATGAACTATTTTTATGGAACTGAGGGAAGGTGGTTTCAAATGACACACAGAAGACCAATATTTACGTTTTCATATGTATCCTACACTCAACATGACCTTGGATGCTTTCCTAGACTGCCCGTCTTGTCTTGAATATTAGAATCTACTTAAAAGTACAAATTACTGCCTCATGGTCACTAAAAGAAGTTGCAGCAACTGTTGCCTCCACTTCATAAAATGTGGTCTTCACAGTCTCTCATGAACTGACAGATGACTTCAAAACGTCCTCGTTAAAATCCCCGAGCCTTTTGTCCTCCCAGACTCAGAGGCAGTGGGACAGTGGTTGGTGATGCAGGGCGTGTCCACACAGTGGACCTGCACATCACACCTCAGAATAATGAAAATGTACAACAAATCAAAATGACCAAGGAACTCAAATGTCCACACTCATTCACACCGGGCTGAAAATAAACAAACACACACACAAACCCGTATTAAATAAACTCCAGGCTAATTCGTGGTGAATAATCAACAGAATGGCTTCCAGAAATGAGCACTTGCTAACAGCAACGCAGAATAAGGCCTATGACAAGGCTAAGCTAAAGGCTAACGGCAGTTAGCGGTTGAGCTAGTTTGTTCCAAACAGCAGCAGCAAGCACATGAAAACACATGAATGTATCTACCTGTAGCAGCTTGACAGAGTTGAGCCACAACAAGCAGAGGACGAGTGTCCGTCAGTGTTGTAAGTTGTGATGGTTTTGATGGGAGCTTCTTTTCCAGCTTGCGGCAATGGTGGTGGGAGGCTAGCAGCATGTGGTGTTTGTAAGTGGTGCGGCATGTAGGTGAGGCTAAAGTCCCTGTAGGGGGAATAAAGTGAGGAAGGTGATGTGTGAGGAAGAAAAGCTGTGTGACTTGTTGAGGAAGTGCACATTTGCAAAAGAGTTTTTGCCTGGAGGGGGGGCCCTGGGAAAACCGTGCGCCGGAGTAAACCATACTACAGGAATGCACGTGAAGTCAGGCTTGAGTCCAAATCCCACCTCCAGGCCAGGATTCGAACGCGCGACCTCTGGTGTTTGGGGCGGCGTCGTTAGTGACCCCCCCATCACTGTAGTCCCGAAACAATAAAGCCATAGTTTCCCTTTATCATTGATGCATGTTTGTGTTTCTATTTGATATCATCTACCTATTACTTGTATAGATTCATTGATCATAATCCTTTTGATAAATGAAATTGTGCTTCATTTTATTGCAGTCTTTTTCTTGGTTTTATGTTTTCCAGATTTGCTTCAAGTGCTTATTTTATTTTTATATAATGGCAAATAAACTCGTATTAACGGGTTACATGACAAAGTAGGCTAAAAATAAAGAAGAACTTTTTATCAAATCAAACTCAATCATCAAATCAAATGCTGTTTCTTTTCCCTTCCTGGCTAGCTACGTGACGTCATCAAACGGAGAAAAAGCTTTCTTTAAAATTCACTTGCTCCTCATGTCACCAAACAGCTGTAAAATGTAGCTTTTTCCCAGAGAGATTTTTTAAGCCTATGCAACTTCCACAGTAAAATGTAAGGAAGAAAAAAAAGAGAAAAGAATAAATTTACCAAAAACAACTGTTTGCACCGGGCTACACAACAGTGATAAATAATCACTATTTATCACTGTCCTTGATAATAATTACAAAATTATTAATCTATTTACCTTTTATTCACTCAGCATTAATTTGATATCATCTACCTTTTATTTATATCAATTCATTGATTATAATCCTTTTGATGTGAAATTTTACTTTATTTTATTCAGTCTTTTTCTTGGTTTTTATGTTTTCCAGTTTTTGCTTGATGTATTTATTTTGTTTTTATATAATGGCAAATAAATCCAGGTAGGACTATGAAGGGGTTAAATGATAAAGTAGGCTACATAAAAAAGAAATCTTTATCAAATCAAACTCAAACATGAAATTAATGAAATGATAAATACTTTGTTTATCCCAGGAGGGAAATTCAATATTGTAATAGACTGTCTCTCTTTTGCCCAACAATATATCATATCTATAAAACATAATAAGTGTAAACTAATATTGCAACAATAATCAATCAGTTTTGTTGCTGCCAGCAGGAATGAATGTGTGTATCTCTCCGTCCTACAGCCAACCTCACGCAGCCTCTCACTGGACACTGTTGATTCTTCACCGTGTTGTGGAGCGGGTGGGAAGGATCCTTCATCTTCATCATCTTGAGCAGCATTCTTTTAAATGCTGTTTCTTTTCCTTCATGGTTAACTGACGTCAGTCAAGCAGAGAAAATGCTTTTTTTGTATTTACTTTGTTAGCCACTCTTGCTCCTCATGTCACCAAACAGCCGTTACGATGTTGCTTTTCTGGTTTGTGTGTTGAACAACATTCTACATTCAGTGTTTTTTATCAAGAAGCCTTATAATTTTGTGCATTTGTTCTATCTTCAAACTTTTTAGTTATTTGCTTATTTGATAGGGACAGCACACATTAATGAACATATGTAACTAATAACAGGAGGTAAACGTCTTGGATTATAGCAAGCAAGCTAGTATGCATTTGTAGTTATTCATCACTGTAGGAGCCAGTCTAAGCACCTGTATATATTGGAGGCACTAGGTGGCAGCACTGTGTGTGTATATGTCAAAGTCTATATAAGTGGGAACTTTCCACCGGGTGACAGGTGTTGCTCGTAGGAAGGTGAACACACAGTTTTTTGACCGTTCCGTTCTGTTTTGTTTGTTTATTTCATTCATTTTATATCCTTTTGATTTGAACAGTTTAACAGATCACGTCGCTATTTTGTATGCCGGTAAAATATATGTGGAAAATAAAGGATAAAACGATAAAAGGTTGGACTTGGCATTATTGGGCGCAGGTAACGGTAGCGACGAGAACGCGTCAATTAGGTGTTCAAACGAGCGACACTTCAGGCGCTTTAAGCATTGGCTTAGCACCTTACATTAAGTCAAAAAACTGTGTTTAAGGAAAACGCTGTTTAGTTACACGCGCGTCGGATTATTCGCCACGGTGTCGGAAAGGAAGGATGACGTGTCGCTGAGTGGATTATTCGCCGCAAGGAGTCGTGTTTGGATACATCGCCAGCTCGAATATCGCTGTTTTGGAAATCTAGAGGTTGGATTCCGCAGCTCTGGAGGTAAAAGGTCCAGGAAGAGAAGCAGAAGGCGTCTGTCGATTGGAGGAAACATGTTTATCTGGATCACAGGATAACGGCGCCATCGGTTTGGATTATCGCTGCTGATTCGCAAGAATCGCAAGAAAGTTGTTTGAAGTAAGGCCTCCAACAAGAATAAGAGGTATGGGTAGCGCTACCACACATTAAAGGCCTTATTCATTCATCCATAAGTAAATGTGCACAAACTCCAATGCATTGGTACTGAATTGGATTGTTGACAAACAAACAAAAACATTTACATCTTTATTTGATTTTTGGTTGAAACATGGAAACGCATGAAACGAGTGATAAACCCACTGGCGGTGGTGCGTCAGTCAGTTTATTCACCGGTACTGATGACGTCAACGCTCAGAAGGAAAAGCGTGTTGTCAAACTGACTGCTAAAGCTTTTGCGGAAAAGGTCGCACGTTTGCAGGGTGACAGAAAGAATAAACTGCAACGTGCAAGTAATTTGAAAAATAAAATAGAAGAGCTCATACGGAAAAATGACAAATCAATGGTTCTGTGTGTCTTTGGTGATTTTGAGCAGATATGTACTGAGATAAAAAATGTTCATGATTCTGTGATGGAAATGTTGCCGCCTGATGAACAGGAAAGGCACAATGTGTGGTTTAAGGCAAAAATGATGTTCAATGACGAGTTCATTCTTAAGGTACAAAAATGGGTTTCATGTGTTGAACAAGATGTGTTAAATGAGGTTGAAGAAAATATATGTGATGATGGTATTAACCCAAATGATAGTGCGTCTAATGTTATTAAAAGATGTTCAGGCAAGGCTGAAAGCAAAGTCAGTTCTACTTCCTCTGCAAGAGTTGTAGCAGAAGCAGACAGGGCTGCACTTCTTTCCCGCATGGAGTCGTTAAAGGAAAAACATGCCTTAGAGGAGGAGGAGCTACGATTAAAAAGGAAAAAGGAGCAACAGGAAGTGGAAGCTCTAATAGCAGAGTCTACAGCTAAGCTTGCTGTCTTGCAAGCCTTGGGAAAGCAAAGTCTTTCTAGGACATCCAAAACATCAAATGCCATGAATTCTTACCTGGAAAGAGAAATGGCACAGCAAACACCTGGAGTTAAAATGGATCAAATGGTAAAGGAACCAGATCCTGCATGTCGGAGTAAGACACAGGGAAATCTTTTGCTGTCTGTCCATACATTACCTTCACATGATGCACCAGCACAGGAAGTTGATCAGCAGGATGTAACTAGACCAAAGGAACGGAAATTGGAAACGTCTGTACATGCCATGCAATCTTTTCAGACAAGGATGGATCAACACCAGCATGGTGATATCATCAAAGTGATGCAGACTCAAAATGAAATAACATCTGCACTGGTACAACAAACTCGGTTATCATCATTACCAACGAGAGAGATCCCATTGTTTGATGGAGAGCCCTTACAATATTTAACATTCATAAAAGCATTTGAGCAAGGAGTAGAGGAGAAAACCAATAAAGGTGACTGTCTCTACTATCTGGAACAATTTACTCGAGGTCAACCAAGAGAACTTGTGCGTAGCTGTTTACATATGACCCCTGAATTTGGTTACAACAAGGCAAAGCAACTTCTTCAAAGAGAACTTTGGCAGCAAATATAGGATTGCTGTTGCTTATATGGAGAAAGCCTTACTTTGGCCTGAAATAAAAAGTGAAGACGTCAACGCTTTACAAGCTTATGCCCTCTTCTTACGTAGTTGTTGTAACGTCATGGAGGATTTGGAATATATGCATGAACTAGACATGCCAAGCAACTTGAGGAACATTATGTCTAAGCTGCCATACAAACTCAAGGAGCAATGGAGAACCACAGCATACGACATCATGGAGCGAACAAAGAACAGAGCTTTGTTCAAGGACTTGGTGAAATTTATCGAAAGGCATGTCAAAATACTATTGGACCCATTGTATGGAGACATTAAACATGTTCCACTTGGAATAAATGGACCAAGAACTATTCCCAAGTCAAAACCATATACAGGACATGGATCAAAGGAAAAAGCTTTGCTACAACTATTACACCTGCAGAAATAATGAAAAGCACCAGCCGCCCCAAGGTCAGTTTCACAACCAACAACTTGTATGTCCTGCACACGAAATCACTTACTGGAACACTGTCGACAGTTCACTGCACAGAAACATCGAGACAAGTTGGAATTCCTGAAAACCCATAAACTGTGCTTTGGCTGTTTCTGTGATGGACATATCAGTCAGAAATGTGAGAGACGCTTGATCTGCAGGATCTGTGATCAAAGACATCCAACCACACTTCATATAGATCAAAAGGTATCTACTAATGAAGACACATGGTGTGCTAAAGAGCCTGACACGGCTAAGTCGACTGCAGCTTCTGCAACTTGTGGTCATACAGGGGCCGGAACAGATTGCTGCCTGCTACCCATCGTGCCAGTTAAAATCAAGGCTTCTAAAGGAGACAAAGTGATACAGACATACGCATTCCTAGATCCTGGCAGTTCAGCCACATTTTGCACAGAGGATCTCATGAGAAAGCTTAACCTATCTGGAAGAAAGACTCAATTTCTTTTACACACAATGGGACAGGAAAGTGTGGTGCCAACATTCACACTCTCTGGATTGGAAGTGTCTGCGATAGACAACAACCTTTTTCATGAACTTCCTGAAACCCTCACTCAAGAGAGGATGCCAGTAAGCCTGGATAATATTGTGACTATAAAGGATTTGGAAAAATGGCCATATCTATCAAGGATCAACCCAGTCACTATAAAGGCTTCAGTGGACCTGCTTATTGGAAGCAATGCACACAAGTTGATGGAACCATGGGAGATCATTAATAGCCTTGGAGATGGCCCATATGCTATCAGGTCAGTGCTTGGTTGGGTTGTCAATGGCCCGTTGCAAAGGAATGGCAGCAACCTGAAGGAAGACTGTATCCCAACTACAGTTAACAGGATTTCTGTATGCAGATTGGAAAGGATGTTGAGTGAACAGTATAACCATGACTTCGCAGAAAGGGTGACTGAAGAAAAAGGGTTGTCACAGGAGGATGAAAAGTTTATGGAATCTATTGGAGGTTCTGTGATACTAAAGGATCATCATTACAGCCTGAAATTACCTTTTAAGGAGAATGTGTCACTGCCTAACAACTTTTCCGTGGCAAAGCAAAGGATACTTGGTCTGAAGAGGAAATTCTTGAACAACAAGCAGTTTTTCAAAGAATACAGTGTGTGTGTGAATGAACTGATTGATAAGGGTTATGCTGAAGAAGTGCCCACTCATCGATCATGTGGTGCTAATGGAAGGGTATGGTACCTACCTCATCATGGTGTTTATCACCCAAAGAAAAGAAGACTGAGAGTAGTGTTTGATTGTGCTGCAATGTACAAAGGAACATCTTTGAACCAGAATCTTCTACAAGGTCCTGACCTCAACAGTTCATTACTTGGAGTTGTCTTGCGATTCAGACAGGAACCTGTAGCAGTCATGGCAGACATCCAAGCAATGTTCCACCAGGTGAAGGTCCCAGAGGAGGACAGAGACTTTCTGAGGTTTTTATGGTGGAAGGACGGAAATTTATCAGAAGAAATCATTGAGTTTCGGATGACTGTCCATTTGTTTGGAGCCATATCTTCCTCGAGCTGTGCCATTTATGCTCTAAGGAAAACAGCAGATGACAACATGGCAGACTTTTCATCGGAAGTGGTTCAGACTGTAAAGGAGAACTTCTATGTGGATGATTGCCTAAAAAGTTTGGCATCAGAGAAAGAAGCTATGGAACTGATTCAACAGCTGATTGCACTCTGTCAGAGAGGTGGTTTTATGCTAACAAAATGGGTTAGTAACAACCGTGAAGTGTTACAATCACTTCCTGAGAAGCACAGGGCACAAGACTTAAAGAGTTTTTGACTTGGATAAGGATCAGCTGCCCGTCGAACGAGCCCTGGGTTTACAATGGTGTACAGAGACCGATGCATTCCAGTTTAAAATGGAAACACAGCAAAAATCACTGACTAGACGTGGGATGTTATCGGTGTCTAGCTCAGTATATGACCCTTTCGGATTCATTGCACCTGTTTTACTACCAGCTAAAATCTTGCTACAAGAACTCTGCAGGAAGAAACTAGGATGGGATGAAACTGTATCTCCAGACATTTTGCTGCAATGGACTAAGTGGTTAAAGGAACTGAGCGCCTTATCAGAGTTCAGAGTACAGAGGTGTATTAAACCGAAAGGATTCGGAAACATCTCACAGGCTCAGCTCCATCACTTCTCAGACGCTAGTGAGCTCGGATATGGGACCGCTACATACCTCAGGATCCAAAACAAAGAAGGGGATGTGCATGTCTCATTCTTGGTGGGAAAGGCCAGAGTAACACCACTAAAGCCTGTCACTATTCCCAGACTGGAACTAACCGCTGCAGTCCTGGCAGTACGAGTTGATCTGATGCTAAAAAGGGAGTTGAGGATCGTACTACAAGAGTCTGTCTTTTGGACTGACAGCACGACGGTGATCAAATACATAAGGAATGAGGACAAACGTTTCCATACATTTGTGGCAAACAGGGTTGCAACAATAAGAGAGACAACCAACACTCATCAGTGGCGATACGTGGCCTCTAAGGATAATCCTGCTGACGTAGGCGTCAAGAGGTGTAAGAGCCACCAGTTTCTGCTGTGACAGCAGATGGATAAAGGGTCCAAAATTCTTGAGCAAGCCAGAACAGGACTGGCCAACCAATATAGTTGACACTCCATTGGAGAAGGATGACCTGGAAGTGAAAAGAAGAAGTTGTGGTGAATGCAGTTACCATTGAAGATTCACTAAACGCTACTGATCGCCTCTTCTCCTACTTCTCAGACTGGAAGAGGCTGAAAGTAGCTGTGGCATGCGTTTCTCAAGGTAAAGAACCTACTCTTGAGCATGACTCGCTTGAGAAAGGACCCTAAGAATCATGATGAAGCCAAACGGAACAGTGTCTTACAAGAAAGACAAGTTCTATCGCTGGAGGACTTAAATGATGCTGAACTCGCCATTGTACGATACTGCCAGCAAACAAATTTCAAAAAGGAGATTGATGACTTGACTTCTGCAAAGAACTCTGTTAGCAAGCACAGTGTTCTACTAAAGTTGGACCCAAAGCTGCAGGATGGGCTATTGAGAGTTGGGGGACGACTCGCGAAAGGTTCCTTACCAGAGGAAGTTAAGCATCCACTGATCTTGTCAAAAGACCAGCATGTTGCAACTCTCATCCTAAAGGACATCCATGAAAAGCTTTGCCACAGTGGTCGTAACCACATGTTATCTACTCTGAGAAGAAAATATTGGATAACAGGTGTCAATTCAGCCATAAGACAGATCATCAATAAATGTTGCATTTGCAGAAAATACAATGCACGGACGATGATGCAAAAGATGGCAGATTTACCAAAAGAAAGAATCCTCCCGGACTGTCCGCCATTTACGAATGTTGGCGTGGACTATTTTGGACCGGTTGAGGTAAAAAAGAGGAAGGAGCCTTGTAAAGCGGTACGGCGTTATATTCACCTGCCTATGTAGTAGAGCAGTTCACCTGGAGGTGGCGGATTCTTTGGATACAGATGCGTGTATCAATGCTCTGCGCAGGTTTATCTCCAGAAGAGGTCAGGTCGCTCATATGCAGTCCGATAATGGAACAAACTTTGTGGGAGCAGACCGAGAACTCAGAGAAGCATTGTCATCCCTGAATCAAGAACGGATCGCCGGAGTATTACAACAAAAGGGCATCAAATGGAATTTCAACCCCCCAGCAGGATCCCATCATGGTGGTGTGTGGGAACGAATAATCAAGATGGTAAGGAGGATCCTTCATGCAGTTCTCCGACAACAAAGGCTGGATGAAGATGGATTCCACACAGTCATCTGTGAAGCTGAGGCGATTCTTAACGATCGACCAATCACCAAGCTATCTGATGACGCAAGAGATCTGGAACCTCTTACTCCCAATCATATTCTGCTGTTAAGAGGAAATCCTTCGTTACCACCAGGACTGTTTGAGGAAAGTGACATGTACATCAGGAGAAGATGGAGGCAAGTCCAGTATATTTCCAATCTCTTCTGGAAACGCTGGATACGCGAGTACCTGCCTTTGCTACAGGAAAGGCAAAAGTAGAGTTACAGGAAAGACAATCTAAAGCCTGGGGACATTGTAATTATTATGGATCCCTCTGCTCCACGGGGTTCTTGGCCCCTAGGAAGAGTACTTGAGACATTTGCTGACAAAAGAGGACTCGTACGCTCGGTGCGTCTACAAACCAAAACGAGCATTATCGAGAGACCCATTACTAAGCTCTGTCTGTTACTTGGGCCTAATGACCAGTAAATCAATCTGGTCTTAGTATTTAGTTATCACTTGTATATATGTTCATTGTGCGATGATGATTACTGTGGCTCCTGATTTCTTTGAATTGTTATGTCTGTATGCCATTAACAATTAGGGGCCAGTGTGTAGGAGCCAGTCTAAGCACCTGTATATATTGGGCACTAGGTGGCAGCACTGTGTGTATATATGTCAAAGTCTATATAAGTGGGAACTTTCCACCGGGTGACAGGTGTTGCTCGTAGGAAGGTGAACACACAGTTTTTTGACCGTTCCGTTCTGTTTTGTTTGTTTATTTCATTCATTTTATATCCTTTTGATTTGAACAGTTTAACAGATCACGTCGCTATTTTGTATGCCGGTAAAATATATGTGGAAAATAAAGGATAAAACGATAAAAGGTTGGACTTGGCATTATTGGGCGCAGGTAACGGTAGCGACGAGAACGCGTCAATTAGGTGTTCAAACGGCGACACTTCAGGCGCTTTAAGCATTGGCTTAGCACCTTTTACAATCACAATTTCAGTAACAGAGTCTTTAAAGAAAAAACCAAATACAATATTGTCCCATTCCAAACTGTTCTGTAGCTGGATTCTTGAAGACAGCCAGTCCCAGAGAGGTCGATCCCAGAATGTCTTTGTGTAGATACATTGGTAAAAGAGATGTTCTGTACTTTCAATGTCATTCTCACCAAAAATACAGTTGCTTTGTTCAATATTAAACCTTTTTCTAAGCATTTCATTTGAGGGATAGATTTCATTCAGAATGTTGAAGTGTATTTCTTTTGTTTTAGGACTAACAGGGAGGTTTCAAATATTCAGTTATAATTTCTTTAACTTCAGTTTCAGAAAACTTTTGGATGATTGAGTTTTTGTTTGGTTTTATGGGAAATAAGTGGTTACTTAGAGATTTTCTGAGAGTTTTGTTTGGCCTATTTCTTTCCCAAAAGTTTTGTTGAAATATTTGCAAGATTGGGAGATTAGAAGTTGGCAAACTCTCCAGGTCCATGTTCTCCACCTGGTGCTTGACAGCTTGAGGAATTGCTTTAAAAATCTTTTTAAATTCTGATCTTTGACATGTAATATTGTGAAGGACACCAAGATTTTCAAATGAGAGCCAGTTTCCCTGATCATCCACTAGATGGCGTAATGACCACACCCCTTTATCCACCCAGTTCTGCAAAAACATTGATTTCTTATTACAAAGAACATATCTGTTATTGCATATTGGGGTTTAATGTGGTGTAAAATTGTGGTTGTACATAAGTTTCCAGCTTAACAGGACTTGTCTATGAAAGGACGATAATTTAATTGGTAGTTTATCAGCATAAAAATCACATCTAAGGACAAATTCAATACCCCCATTTTTTTGAATAAGCCTTTGGAGAGACAGAACCAGATGCTATTTTTTCTGTTAGGAAAGACTTTAACCATCTAACTTTTAGTACAGCGTTTAAACATTCAAAGTCAATTGCCTGGAGTCCACCTTCTTCATATTCTTTTACAATTGCAGATTTTTTTATGTAGTGAATTTTGTTTTTCCATATAAAATTAGAATTTAGTTGGTTAATAGCTTTTATTGATTTATCTGGTATAGCCATAGAGCAGGCTGGTTTTAGTTAGATATGTTCTTCCAAAGACTGTTCGATCTCGTTCTAGCCAAGAATTCAATTTAGATTTACACTGATTCACTTTTGCCCGTATATTTAATGATTCACTTGTAGCTGCATCTTTAGTTAGATTAATACCTAGGTATTTTACACAAGATTTAATGGGAATATCATATGCTTCTGAGAGGTTGCAATCATGTAAGGCCATAAGTTCACATTTGTTACGATTAAGTGTCAAACCAGATGCTTCAGAGAAGACGTCAATTAATCTTAATACTTCTGGGACTTGTTCTATTTTGGAGGAAAACAGTTGTGTCGTCTGCGAGTTGACTAATCACAAGCTGCTCATTAAAAATGTTCAACACGATGAAGCTAATGAATTTGTCGTAGGGAAGCTCTAAGCTGCTTGTTGTTCATCTGCAATGTCCTCTGACTCGACTGCACGTCCCTCCATTTGGGTGCACATGTGCAAGCTCTCTCCTCAGCATGTTGCATCACCATCATCACCCACAATATTCTTAATAAAGTCAGAGCCACAACAAGACGGCTAAAGATCAGTAAACCGGTATTTTTCAACCTCATAAGCAGCTGGACATCTTAGAGAGAGAACATGACACTTTCATTACAAGACGTCTGCTGTTTTATCATCTCATAAAGTCCTGCTTCAATTCAAAAGTAGCAACAGGAAAAGGATTGTAAAGCTGTACAATCCTTTTCCTGTTGCTACTTTTTGAAAGATTAAAGAGCGTGTCAACAGTTTTCTTTATTCAATTCTTATTTCCAGTTTTTCATTACACAATCTAAATCTGAAAAGTAGGTACTTTTGTTGAGATGTAGTGGAGAAACATGTCAAGTTCATCTGAAATGTGCTGCAACGGAGCCATGAAATGTATACAAAGTATTTCCGATTTTGGCCTCCTTTTTTATTCCAGCGATTTCCAAAGCTTTGTCAGCTTTAAAATCCTTTTTCATGGCAGCCGATGAGCGGTCACTGTCACTGCGTTGATGCAGCTGTGCTCCAGGGACACAGTCGGGGTGAAAATAGGACCTCGGGGCTGCTGGGAGGCTCTCAGGCACCTGAAACACACATCAAGGCAGGTCAGAAATAAGTAGAAACGCACAAACAACACAATATATTTGAGGGTTAAAGCCCAAATGTGATTAGAAGATAACAAAAGCAATACTTGATCAAAAGATGCGGCAAATCTCCATCATAAATTGAGTGGGAAAAAGTGCTAGCTAAATGTTTCCTCCCATTATCACTATCTTGCAATTCTCATGAGAATCCAGCGACTTTGTGAAGTCATCTGTCGCATCTTAAAAGCCAGTTTCCAAATGTTGCACCATCATTCTGGTGCTTCCTTTGGGAAAGATGAATGACTTGAGCCAGTTTCTCAACCAAATGTTGACATATTTGACAGAGTTTAGGAAAAAATTATCACCTGCTGGCAGAAGTTAGGGAAGAGTCAGAGGATCTGGGATTAGTTTACCAAGAAAGCCACACGTTCACAAACTTGTGAATATGACATTGAATGTTTTTGTGTCTGCGTTTTAAACCTGAAGACAGACGTTTCTCCAGGTGTTCGATCAGCCGCAGGTGTCTGTTGATGATTCTCTCCCGCGTTAAAACCTCTGAAAGCCTTACTTTACATCTGCAAGTTTGTGTCACCAAGACAAATTGTTTGGTTCTTCCTCACCTTGATGAAGCTGCTATCAGGCTGAGTCTGACCTCCTGGCCTTGGCTCACTCAGGCTCTTCACACTCTGGACCATCCGGTTCATTTGGTGCTGCATGGCCCCTTGTTGAGTCTCCAGATCCTCCAGCTCCTTCTGCAGATCTGTGACAGCCCTCTGCAGCCCGTCTGAATCTGCAGGTCCTTCCTCACCTCCAGAGCAGCTTCATACATTCAGCTAATATAACACAATCATAGGTGTTTTGGGCTGAAAAAAGGAAGCGGCAGTTGTAAGTGAGTCTTCCTCACCTGCCTGTGAGTCCATCCTGTCTCTGTTCCTGCTTATGAAGGCACTGCAGACCCTTGGTGGCCCCGTCCACTTCTGCTCCCACCAGCTCGGCTTGCTGCTCCAGCTGCTGGACGTTGTCCTCCGCGCGCTGCAGCAGGTGACCAAGGCCCAGAGCTTGCATCTTCAACTGGGATGCAGGGACTTCACCCGCCTCATCCTCTGACGGAGATGTCTACGTCCTGTGAAGCTGGAACCAGATGTGATGGACAGCTGAGGAGCTGTGGACAGATGACCCGTCAGGACGGGCCTGCAGAGTCCTGATGTGTCTCACATGTTCCCTGCGGAGCTCTGAAACTCAGGAATGGGGAACGAGGGCAGGGACAAAAGACAAGGGGACGTTCCCAGACTGACATATGAATAATGTAACCCCAGTCCCATGTAGCTAATGAATTCAGACTGTCAAATAGTGGGGGTGTTGTAGTACAGTGGGTTGGGGCCCCGAGTTCGTCTGGCCCTTCCCGTGATAACATGAAATAATTTGCTGGTGCCTCCTATAAATTCTAAGAAGTAAACACAAAAGTCAGTACTCCTCTTTTAAAAATAAAAGTTCAATGTAACCTGTTTTATTATTTCCCCAAATGTTATTACCTAATTACCACACAGAATTATGAAATGATCTGGAAAATACTTAACTTGTTCAGTGTTGACCTTCAAGTTTGCTCAGATAACAATACTCAAACTCTCTTATGTTGCTCTGATAAGTTTGACCCACAAATGATCTTTAATAACTTGAATTAAAATGTTTAATAAATCAAAATGACCAAGGAACTCAAATGTCCACACTCATTCACACCGGGCTGAAAATAAACAAACACACACACAAACCTGTATTAAATAAACTCCAGGCTAATTCATGGTGAATAATCCACCGAATGGCTTCCAGAAATGAGCACTTGCTAACAGCAACGCAGAATAAGGCCTATGACAAGGCTAAGCTAAAGGCTAACGGCAGTTAGCGGTTGAGCTAGTTTGTTCCAAACAGCAGCAGCAAGCACATGAAAACACATGAATGTATCTACCTGTAGCAGCTTGACAGAGTTGAGCCACAACAAGCAGAGGACGAGTGTCCGTCAGTGTTGTAAGTTGTGATGGTTTTGATGGGAGCTTCTTTTCCAGCTTGCGGCAATGGTGGTGGGAGACTAGCAGCATGTGGTGTTTGTAAGTGGTGCGGCATGTAGGTGAGGCTAAAGTCCCTGTAGGGGGAATAAAGTGAGGAAGGTGATGTGTGAGGAAGAAAAGCTGTGTGACTTGTTGAGGAAGTGCACATTTGCAAAAGAGTTTTTGCCTGGAGGGGGGGCCCTGGGAAAACCGTGCGCCGGAGTAAACCATACTACAGGAATGCACGTGAAGTCAGGCTTGAATCCAAATCCCACCTCCAGGCCAGGATTCGAACGCACGACCTCTGGTGTTTGGGGCGGCGTCGTTAGCGACCCCCCCATCACTGTAGTCCCGAAACAATAAAGCCATAGTTTCCTTTTATCATTGATGCATGTTTGTGTTTCTATTTGATATCATCTCCCTATTACTTGTATAGATTCATTGATCAGAATCCTTTTGATAAATGAAATTGTGCTTCATTTTATTTCAGTCTTTTTCTTGGTTTTATGTTTTTGCTTCAAGTGCTTATTTTATTTTTATATAATGGCAAATAATGCTTTCTTTAAAATTCACTTGCTGCTCATGTCACCAAACAGCTGTAAAAATGTAGCTTTTTCCCGGAGAGATTTTTTTTAAGTCTATGCAACTTCCACAGTAAAATGTAAGGAAGAAAAAAAAAAAAGAATAAATTTACCAAAACAACTATTTACACCGGGCTACACAACAGTAATAAATAATCAGTCTTATTTATCACTGTCCTTGATAGTAATAGCAAAGTTATTAATCAATTTACCTTTTATTAACTCAGTATTAATTTTATATCATCTACCTTTTATTTATATCAATTTATTGATTATAATCCTTTTGATATGAAATTGTACTTAATTTTATTCCAGTCTTTTTCTTGGTTTTTATGTTTTCCAGTTTTGCTTGCTGTATTTATTTTGTTTTTACATAATGGCAAATAAATCCAGGTAGGACTATTAAGGGGATACATGATAAAGTAGGCTACATAAAAAAGAAATCTTTATAAAATCAAACTCAAACACAAAATTAATGCAATGAAAAATACTTTATTTATCCCAGGAGGGAAATTCAATATTGTAATAGTCTCTCTCTCTATATATATATATTTGTCTTCCAAACAATATAGCATAAATACAACATGCAAGAGTACAGAGGTTTGACACCTACCCCCCTTCTTTTGGTATTTTTGATGTATTTATTTCATTGGTTTCATTTCTGGAGTTGGAAACTTCCTCCATTCCTCCTATTCAGACTGAGGTTCGTGAACATGATGTAATGACCACATTTCACCACAGGAGGGCGAGTCCTGGACTGTGAGTAGCTCCTCCTGCTTGCGTCCAGCCGCAGCTTCAGTTCAGTGCTGTTGGCTGCGAGGAGAATCGCTCACTGTCTCATGTCTGGATGAGCGAACCTGACGCAGCCTCCCACCGTGTTGTGGAGAGGAGGAAGAATCCTCTATCATCTTCATCAGCTTAAAGCCCCGTTGAGCTTTTATATCAGGTTCCACTAATGCTTCTGTACCTGAACACAGCTCTGCTGTTGGCTCTGACATCTGTAGACATCTGTATTATGTTCATGTTCACAATTTACAAATCAAAATGGATCTACAAATTCAAATAAGTGTCTGTATGGATGGATGGAAAAGCAATGACGCTAAATCCTCAGTTAGATACAGAGGTGTCAAGAAACAAAGTCAAACTTATAGGCAAGCTACACTGGTAGCACTGCTGCAGGTTTCCTGGAAGTCCAGAAAGAAACAGTTTTCAAACTCAAGCTGCTTCAGCATCGTGCTCAGTGTTTAACGCTGGTGAAGCCTTAAATGACCGTTTTTCTTGATCAAACTTGATTTCTGAATGAGAACCAACAATAAAATGAGAGTAATTTTCTATCCCATAATTGCACATTGGGACTTTTCTCAGTTTGCCCAAATTGTCTTTTTAAATACTATATTTTATATGCATTACGGTATATTCAAGTAAAATATAGCAGGCCTATAGTTTAGCTAAAAATATGTAAGTTGTTTTATTTTGATAAAACCATAATGCAAAACGCCACAGATCCCGCCTGGACCTGTGGACTTCTCTCCGCCGACGAACCTGCAGAACAAACACACACAGACATACAGGCGCGCGCGCGTACACACAAACACATACACAGTAATACACATTAGATGAGATATCACTGAGTCAGGTTTTGACATGTACAATGCATGTTTTGGATGTGGAAGGAACGCAGACCGGCCGGCACATGCGCGAGGAGACCATGCAAACTCCACACAGTCAGGGGTACCTGCGGGGATCGAACCCGCCATCTTCTGACTGTGAAGCGGTGGCTTAACAAGCGAGCTACGCGCATGTCCAACAAGAAGTGGAACAAGTGTTATATTTAAAGGCTGCACATCTCGTATATCTGAGAGCGAGGAAGACTCTTCTGAGTTGAAGACTGTGGACTAACTTCAGACCAGGAGAAGTAAGTATTTGGGAAAATATTCCTATATTATTTACATCGGCCATGTTGAATAGCTATTGCTAACTGCTAATGTTGATGCTAGCAGTGTTTTATGAAGTTGCTGCTTTTTCTCTGAGCGGTCATGTTACCGTGGCTTCATGCTTTTGTTACTTGGTGATTTTAGTTAAGCACGGGTCAAAAACCTGCAGCTGAGCAGGATGATGTTTGAGATTCTCCCGAGCAGAAGCTTGACTTGTCCGTTAGCCGGTGATTAGCTGTTAGCTGTTAGCACTCAGAGCTGTCGGTGATGGAGAAGTTTGACTAAAACGGTTTCATTGATCAAATGGGTCATTGACATGAATATTTCTGTGTCCGAATGTTGTCAAACCATATAGGCTATACGTACACACACACACACACACATATATATATACATATATATATATAAATATATATATATATATATATATATATATATATATATAGCCTATGTACATATATACATATGTATGTATGTATGTATGTATGTGTGAATATATATATATATATATATATATATATATATATATATAAATATAGATATATATGTCTCCAACAGCTAGTCCTGCAGGTGTCTCTCTTGGTCCTCTCGCCAACAGGTAGTCCTGCAGGTGTCTCTCCGCGTCCTGTCTCCAGCAGCTAGTTTTAAATGTCCAAGCTACACCTGTCAAACCTCACCTGCAGCATTAAGTGTGAGAAAGTGGGCCTCACATCCTGAGTTTTGGGCTCGATATATCTGGTAATCAGGCTCCATGGTTTTGTCGATTTGTACTATGAAAATATGAGTGTCTGCAGATTATAACTGTGATACATGTATGATTTTTTTTTATGTTAAAATGGCATTGATTTAAATCTGTTAAAGTCTCCATGTTGTTTAAAATGTTAATGGTTAATAGATAAATGTCAAATACCTGCAGTATGTGTGTAGGGACCATATCACATGTGATCAGAGATGCAGTTAAAAAAATCATTTGGTAAATGATGGAATTACGACAGAAAGAGACAAAGTTGATTTGTTATGCCTTGTTGGTGGGGCCAATGTTGTTTTTTGTTTTTCGTTTTTGTCCTTGTACACATGTTTACAAAGATGGTATGTTTAAGTGAAATGCTGGTTTGTAGACCGGAGCATCAACAGCTTGATGAGTTTGTAGCTGAGATAGATTGGAAGAGCACAGACCATGTCTCCTGTGGGATCATTTCTGCTTTGTTTTCCAACTTTATCTACTGTCCACAGGTTCTGCTACAAGTTACAGTTGTCGTTACATGCATGCTAAACACTCACACCCAAAGGAGCTAAATTGCCAGTGTGTTAAACTTTCAAATCTCTTTTTAGAGTCATTTATTACCATGGGACTGCAGCAAGACTCAAAGCCAGGAGGCAGAAGAAGTTAATCATTTATTGAGACTGATTGTTTGTAATCTGATCAGAGTTAAAACAGATGACAAAATAAATATAAGTTTTATTCTGGTTTAATTTATTGGTCCAATACCATGTCTGTTGATGCAGTTTATCATCACATCATTTGAAATTGATGGACAAAAGGCTCATTTTACTGATGTGTCACTTTTTATTCTTTGTTGCATTATATTTGACAAACATTGGTGTCGATGCTGTTTTCTTTAGGTTGACTGTAACACTTTTCAACAATGAATGAAAGTGAAGCATAATGTTATATATATATAACATTTTCAGTGTTAATACAATTTGATTTTCTCCAGATGAAGGAGCCGAAGATGAGGATGTCCCAGATGTGACACAGAGGATGAGGACGTCCCAGATGTGATGCAGAGGATGAGGACGTCCCAGATGTGACGCAGAGGATGAGGACGTCCCAGATGTGACGCAGAGGATGAGGATGTCCCAGATGTGACGCGGAGGATGAGGACGTCCCAGATGTGACGCGGAGATGAAGATGTCCCAGATGTGACGCAGGAGGAAACTGGACAGTCACATGGACACGAGCTACTTTCAGAGAGAGCAACTTTTAAGATTTCAGAGAACATGTGAAGTCAGCAGACCTCAGGTGTCCGTGTGTGGGGAATGGTTGCCAAACCAAATGGTTTACTAGTTATTTGTACACACAATCACATTTCCTAGAACTGAACTAATTGTGAATATCTGTACTGCTGCATGTGTTACAGATGATCTTTTACACTAAATGGGAAAATAAATTCAGTGAATAAATGAAGTGTTTTTCTTTTCCCCCCTTCATTAAATGCTAAATTCTTGTTAAGTCAAATATAATTCTGTAAATGGTCTCTATGCACGACTCCACTATTTCCTGAACTGAAGGTAGCTCCTTTGTTTCCTGTCTCTCATTCCTGGACGATCTGATTAATCCAGGTGTGCCTGACCTCAGTAACTGGTCAGGTACCTTAAGTTCAGGAACTAGTGGAGTCGTGCGTAGAGACCACTAAGTTTTTAAATATACTAGTTAGTTTCTAGAGTGGCAGTAACAATATCTGACACACACTGATGCTTCTACACATGAGAAAGGATGCAGATCAGTTCCTGTGGACGGTAACTGAGCTCTGGTGAGATGAGATATTGAGGTGACGTGCTGCCATTGTTGAGAAATTTCCAAAAGGTGATCCAGTTCAAGAGTTTATTTTTTCAAAGACAAGATTGAAACTTGCTTGAGTCCTCTGCTAGATTTTCTCCTGCAGATACAAGATGACAGAAAATAAACAATGCATTATATTCAACCATCATTTTTTTCTGGTCTTGGCAACATCCTGCAAGAACAGTTGAAATATTAAAATCAGGTTATGATCCTGTTTTTGTCCAAGTTTTCAGATTTCAGGTTTACAGAAGGCATCAGTGGTCTCATTAAGCATGTTTTTATGGAACTTTGATGTTATAATGGGAGACCCAAATCTCTAACATGTTAAACATTATGTTATACAGACAAGAAAGAATTACCATTTATTATAAAACTTGGAATATGACAATGTTTGCAACTCGGTGGCTATCAGGAAATTTGAGACCCTAGACATATTTGTCTTAATCTTTATCATAATTTGTTGTAGGCTAAGAGATAATAAAACAATATCAACAGGTCCTATTCTCAGACTTTTGCTTTCCATGAGGTTGAAGACAAATTGTGCAGCAGACGGCAGCAAAGTGATCTCTGAAAGCAAACAAATAAAGTTTAATGACTGATAAGTAGGCTAAATTTTAAAAAATCCTTCATTTGGACTAGGAAGCTGCCTGATACAGCATGTGGCGCTGGTCCACATAAACTGATGAAATAGCCTATATTCCAAACTGGAGCATTATATTAGGTCTGTTTTCATCAAAATTAATAAATGACAGTTTCACGGCAGCTAAAGTCTAATGAAATGAATGAATGAAAAATATCTTATTTATCCCAGGAGGGAAAGTCAATAATTAATAGTCTCTCTCTCTCTCTCTCTTTTGTCTTCCAATATATCATAAATACAACATAACAACAATAATAAAAACATCAATCAATCAGTCTTTTTCTTCAGAGTGCAGCCTCCCACTGAACACACTGTTGATTCTTGTGTTGTTGAGAGGGTGAGAAGAATCCTCCGTCATCTTCATCTAATATTAACATAGCTGTCAAGTGTCCGGTTTTGGGCGGGAAAGTGCGTATTTGAAGGCATTTTCCCGCCGACATGATCTTCTAGTATTTTGCCGTAAATTTCCCGTATTATGAAATAGGCTATTCAAAAAAAATGCTGTGCTGAGCTCTGTTAGTAACTTTAGGAGGGGTTTGAAAAGTCTAGCCTAATGTTAATGAATAAGTGTCAGTTGTCGCCCTCTGTGGGATTCGAACCCACGACCACGACAGCTCCCGCACCGCACTGGGGACAGACGAAAGCTGATGAGGTGGAAAAGGGAAAAGCCTGCGTGTTTAGGCGAAAAACCAGCAAAACATGCACTGGGAGCTTCCCTGCTCCAACAGCCCATGGGGCCGGGTGTAGGGCAGACGTAAAGACGCCCCAATCCCCTACAAGCCACGGTTATACGCCACGTGCCACAGTGCATATAGAGGAAGCAACAGGCCAAGTCTTCCCTATATCATTGACAAGTTAGAACTAACTTGTAACAATGTTGTAATCAACATTATTTAAATCACTGTATTACCAACACAAAACTCAGCTCCAACACTTTTCTTGTAACATGCATGAACTGATGCTGAATGATGTGTAACTGATTCATCAAGTTACTTGTTATAGATCCAGATTTCAGCTGCATGTATGAAATGCCATCATTGTGTTATTGATGTGCATGGTGAAAACCTTTTTGCTCTCGCCAGAGTTGTTAAGTAGCTTTGTTATTTTCTCTGACAACCCTTTGGACATATATTTATTTCCGTTTTAAAAGTTTATAACAGCTTTTTCCACAGCAGGAAACCTGCTACCTCCGTGAACTGCATTAAAACCGTAGATCAGAGTTGTTTCATCCACTTATACCATGGTCCCACAGAGTAAACATTTTATGACAAATGTTTACTCATTTTACTAAACTTGCTAAATGTGTTTAAGTGTATAGAACTGTTTTATACTGGCAGCTGGTTTGAGCGTTGCTATGGTGATATCATTCCGTGGCGTGATTGACAGCTCTCACTGTTTACACACTATCACCACACAGTCAATTCATAAATTATAGACTTTAACACAAAACGGGAGCAATACAGGGCAGCGTCTTAATTTGCAGGACGTGTTTGCGCGGGGGTGTTTCAAGATGGCCAGTAAGCAGTCGCTTACTACCGAGCAGCGCAACTATAAAGTTTACGGTAAAAACAACCGATAAAAGCGAACTTTGTGAAGCTTATATTGAGCTTAACACATAAAAGAGACGCAGTGAAAAGAAATAAACGGTGAAATGTCAAACCGCGAGAATAAAAGACCATATATTTACAGTCTATGGCTGTGACTGATAAAGAAAGACAGGAGGCGTCCAACCTGGCGGATCTGTCAGGCTGGCCACGCCTCGGAAAAACAGCTGATGAACGACACGTCACAGCGGCCGGATGACGCTTCAGAGGAAGACTGCAGACGCTGGTCAAAACATGTCGAGGTAAAGTGAAGATCTTCCACCTGAAAGAAGAAACTGTCAGTATGTGCTGCACATTGAAAAGAAGACAAAATGAACCTTTTAGAGTGAACAGATCACCAGAAGAAGAGAGGAAAAGACAGAGAAAGGGACGAAGGAAGAACTGGAAAGTCAAAATTGGACTGACTTTTACTGGCTGGAGTAAAATTTATACGTATATGTATAGCATGACTGTTGGGTTTGTGTGCACCTGCTGCAGCATCAGTTTCCCTTCATAGGACAATAAAGACCTTTTGAAATGTTGCTTCTTCTTCTTGGGCCAAATGAATCGTATTTTTGGAGGCCTGAACATGCTGCGAAACTCACCAGATTTTGGTGATAAAGTTTTACTGCTTCCAACTCATTATTATTGTCATCTTCATTATTACTTGAAAAATGCACGACATTTTTAACTGCATCCCACGTCAATGTCAAATGCTTTTAGAAGGAAGGGCACCGCAGGGAATTAGAACCCCGTCCCAGTACTGAGAGTACCATACCAGTGCCTTTGGCTTATTTTTTTGCAAGACATGACTAGGAAAAGCTAAAACCTGCATGGAGAGCAGCATTTTGGTGTCAACATTTTATATTCATTCATATTCAACTAAGTTTTCTCTTTTGTTTTTTGGAAAAACAAATTCAATATTGATCGCATTAATTGATAAAAAGGTGACAGCAACTTCTCATAACTGAGGTCTTCATGCAGGAAACCAAACCTTGACCATTCTTTTTAAAACATTACCTGCACATAATCCAACAGTTTCCAAAGAAAACACATTTACAATAAAGCAGTCTTGGAAAACATTTAAATATCTTCCAGTAATCCTGAAAAGCAAACTATGAACTATTTTTATGGAACTGAGGGAAGGTGGTTTCAAATGACACACAGAAGACCAATATTTACGTTTTCATATCTATCCTACACTCAACATGACCTTGGATGCTTTCCTAGACTGCCCGTCTTGTCTTGAATATTAGAATCTACTTAAAAGTACAAATTACTGCCTCATGGTCACTAAAAAGAAGTTGCAGCAACTGTTGCCTCTACTTCATAAAATGTGGTCTTCACAGTCTCTCATGAACTGACAGATGACTTCAAAACGTCCTCGTTAAAAATCCCCGAGCCTTTTGTCCTCCCAGACTCAGAGGCAGTGGGGCAGTGGTTGGTGATGCAGGGCGTGTCCACACAGTGGACCTGCACATCACACCTCAGAATAATGAAAATGTAGAACAAATCAAAATGACCAAGGAACTCAAATGTGTCTGAAAATAAACAAACACACACACAAACCTGTATTAAATAAACTCCAGGCTAATTCATGGTGAATAATCCACAGAATGGCTTCCAGAAATGAGCACTTGCTAACAGCAATGCAGAATAAGGCCTATGACAAGGCTAAGCTAAAGGCTAACGGCAGTTAGCGGTTGAGCTAGTTTGTTCCAAACAGCAGCAGCAAGCACATGAAAACACATGAATGTATCTACCTGTAGCAGCATGACAGAGTTGAGCCACAACAAGCAGAGGACGAGTGTACGTCAGTCTTGTAAGTTGTGATGGTTTTGATGGGAGCTTCTTTTCCAGCTTGCGGCAATGGTGGTGGGAGGCTAGCAGCATGTGGTGTTTGTAAGTGGTGCGGCATGTAGGTGAGGCTAAAGTCCCTGTAGGGGGAATAAAGTGAGGACAGGTGATGTGTGAGGAAGAAAAGCTGTGTGACTTGTTGAGGAAGTGCACATTTGCAAAAGAGTTTTTGCCTGGAGGGGGGGCCCTGGGAAAACCGTGCGCCGGAGTAAACCATACTACAGGAATGCACGTGAAGTCAGGCTTGAGTCCAAATCCCACCTCCAGGCCAGGATTCGAACGCGCGACCTCTGGTGTTTGGGGCGGCGTCGTTAGCGACCCCCCCATCACTGTAGTCCCGAAACAATAAAGCCATAGTTTCCTTTTATCATTGATGCATGTTTGTGTTTGTATTTGATATCATCTACCTATTACTTGTATAAATTCATTGATCATAATCCTTTTGATAAATGAAATTGTGCTTCATTTTATTCCAGTCTTTTTCTTGGTTTTATATTTTTGCTTCAAGTGCTTATTTTATTTTTATATAATGGCAAATAATGCTTTCTTTAAAATTCACTTGCTGCTCATGTCACCAAACAGCTGTAAAAATGTAGCTTTTCCCGGATAGATTTCTTTAAGTCTATGCAACTTCCACAGTAAAATGTAAGGAAGAAAAAAAAAAAAAGAATAAATTTACCAAAACAACTGTTTGCACTGGGCTACACAACAGTAATAAATAATCACTATTATTTATCACTGTCCTTGATAGTAATAGCAAAATTATTAATCCATTTACCTTTTATTCACTCAGTATTAATTTTATATCATCTACCTTTTATTTATATCAATTTATTGATTATAATCCTTTTGATATGAAATTGTGCTTCATTTTATTCCAGTCTTTTTCTTGGTTTTTATGTTTTTCATTTTTGCTTGCTGTATTTTATTTTTTACATAATGGCAAATAAATCCAGGTAGGACTGTGAAGGGGTTAAATGATAAAGTAGGCTACATAAAAAAGAAATCTTTATAAAATCAAACCCAAACATAAGATTAATGCAATGAAAAATACTTTATTTATCCCAGGAGGGAAATTCAACATTGTAATAGTTCTCTCTCTCTCTCTCTCTCTCTCTCTCTCTATTTTTGTCTTCCAAACAATATAGCATAAATACAACATGCAAGAGTACAGAGGTTAGACACCTACCCCCCTTCTTTTGGTATTTTTGATGTATTTATTTCATTGGTTTCATTTCTGGAGTTGGAAACTTCTTCCATTCCTCCTACTCAGACTGAGGTTCGTGAACATGATGTAATGACCACATTTCACCACAGGAGGGCGAGTCCTGGACTGTGAGTAGCTCCTCCTGCTTGCGTCCATCCGCAGCTTCAGTTCAGTGCTGTTGGCTGCGAGGAGAATCGCTCACTGTCTCATGTCTGGATGAGCGAACCTGACGCAGCCTCCCACCGTGTTGTGGGAGAGGAGGAAGAATCCTCTATCATCTTCACCAGCTTAAAGCCCCGTTGAGCTTTTATATCAGGTTCCACTAATGCTTCTGTACCTGAACACAGCTCTGCTGTTGGCTCTGACATCTGTAGAGAGAGTCACTTATTGTCTGCTCTCTCCAACTATGCTGCGTCACCTCTTACACTAAACATAACCAGCACTTCCAGATCCAGAGTGGTCATCCTGGGTGGATTTTTTTTCCTCATCCTCACAAGCAGAGGAGGTTGCATGTCCTCACCTGTTCTGCCCAGTGCGTGAGATCAGCATCAAAATTAAAAGGGTTGTCAGGGTTTTCACAGAGACACTGGAGTACTCAGCCATAACATCCAAGCAGCCAGCCAGGATCACACACACACACACACACACACACAATATATATATATCACAGCTGTCCAATCTGGGGCCTGGGGGCCAAAGTTGGCCCGCAGGTAATTATTTTTGGCCCGCCATCCATTGCCCCCCCCCCCCCCCCCCCCCCTTTTTTTTTTTAATTATGATTTTCTCAGTTGTGTGAAAAGTTCTTTTGATTTTTATTTATTTTTTTACTTCCCTTTCTGACCATAAATTAACATTGCATTGCATTGTGGGTATTGTAAAATATAGATTAGTGGTTCGTTTTAGGATGGGAACACTATGGACAGATTCCGGTCAGAGAATCCTTTGTCAGCTTTATTATCAAGGTCATCGATGCAGCAGATACATGAATATGTAAATGTGTGGTCTAAACAGAAAAGAAAGGAAATAAAGTAATAATACAATTAGTATTGTGGTGGATAACAAACACATGAGTAGGTAATAAACACTGTTGTGAATAATATGGATAAATTAAATGCCTAATGTTAAATTACAAAGGTACAACAAATGGCATGACTGCAAAAATAAATGCCTCCCATATATTTGCCCCTTTAAAATCTTAGACACCTGCATCAGTCTAAATAATAAGATATAATATGGGAGTGCAGTAAACAAACTAGTGAACACAGTAAATAAACGTGTACACAAAGGAAGGTGCACATATATAAAACACAAATCAGACTTAGCCTAATTTAGTAAGCAGTGCATTGCACACAGAGGGCACGTTATAGGTATGCAGCCTCATTAACAAGCACACATAATGACCAAACTCCCGTACAGTTAAAGTCACAAATCCTTCAAACAAAGTGCCAAGAAACATGTAAACAGTAGATATCTTGCTTGGTATCATAAAACGCACACAACAAGGAATAAAGCGTCTCTGCCTGCTCTCATCAGTCTTTGGAGAGGAGAAACGCTGCACAGCGCGCTGTTGCATGCACTGTCCAGGGTGAAGTCTATGGATGGGCGTTCAAGTGCAATCAGTAAATCCCAGCATCTGACGAATAGGCTTTCAGATGGGGGGTATATATATATATATATATATGTGTGTGTGTGTGTGTGTGTGTGTGTGTGTGTGTGT
>JALJCO010006277.1:0-14098 GCA_023101725.1 Atherinomorus stipes
ATAGCATCCACTGTTGAATGGAAACTCATATTCAGTGCCTACAAGACCCTTTTATTGTAATATGAGGTGAGACTACATATGTGAGGGGCAGATTGAGGACCAGGCAATAGAAAATGAGAGGATATTGAAAAGAGGCCATCATTCATATGCACTAGTGCAATGTAGTGTGCTGCTTTTTTCTTTTTTAATCAAATAATAGAATACTGCATAAAGTGCAAAACCAGCCTGAAAATGCTGAGGTGGAATGTCTACTTGTCTTCCTACTCCACAAAAAAGAAACATATTTCAAATACACACAAAGAAAATGTTGAAAACTTGATAGGTTAGCGCCTTATTTTTATAAAAATATAAGGCCGGAACTAGAGGAAAAAAATTCAAATGAAATCAAAATAAAAGAAAATGAAGAATACATGTTATTTATTATTTTTTTATATCCCTTTATTTGAAGTTTAACAAGAACCTTACTTTTATTAGCTAACAGCAGTTAAATTACATTTCACATTCTTTAACTTGGAAGATGCTTTTATTTAAAGTAGCAGGACCAGTTTGAGGCGATGTGGGCTTCAGCTTCTTAACCCTTCATCAAGCAGGAACCTTTCAACAATGGTTTACGCCCCTGAGCAAACATACTGCTGCCTCCATTTGAGGTGTTATTATGCTCAAAGTGTAAACATTCCTATAGTTGACACTCAGTGATAGGTTTTTTGTTCTGAAATGCTATTATTTACCATGTTTTTTTTGTTTGTTTTTTTTTTTTTTTACCTTTGTGCTGACCTCATCCAAAAACCTTGCTGGGTGTAAAGTCAGGGCCGGCATTACCTCCCTCCTCTGGTGCTTTTGGGAAGGCAGTCCTATTTCTTACTGGTCCCTGCCGTGACTTCTTCTTCTCTGCTCTTCTTCTGTGGGCTCTCTTTGCCAACACTCAGCTTCCCCTTTTGCTCTTCACCACCTACAAATTGCAACCTGGACCAGTGTTGCTATTCTTGTTTACTACAAATAAAAATCCTTTCAACAATGCTGTTATTGACTTTCTGCACTGACTATTTGCACTAAGCATTCATGGATCTTCTAGTAATAGAAAGGAATAACGGACTATTTTATTATAAATCTGCATTATCATTAAAATAAATATATAGACTCATCTCAGACAACAATGTTAATTACTTTTTTCTAAAACAAAGATCCACTTTATAATCAGGGGAGTCATTGTATAGATTTGCAGTTTATTTGATGCCAAGATTTAAATTAAATGACTAAACATGCAAAAATAACATTTATTCTAAATAAGTTTATTTAAGTTGAATTTACATAAAGGTTAATTTTAAGAAGAAGCAGTTGGCGGTGAAGGGTTGAGCGATGGTATCAGAATTGTATCATATCAAAGGATGGTCCCCAGAAAGATAGAAGAAGAAACAAGGGTGGCTTTCGTGAATCAATCACAAGATTTACTGTTAAAATATCAGTTTCACATATTCTCTACACTCATGTTTATCATATTCACCTTGAACGCTATTTTGAGGAGTAAATTTTAGCTTGCACATAATGGCAACAATGCACTTCAAAAAAGTTGGAACAAGGAGATGTTTAACAACTCAACCACTGTGTGTAAATGTTGGGGAAGTGACGAGACCCATTGCTGGTTTGATGGAGGATTCTAGATGTCCAACAGTCCTGTACTTTTGTTCCTGAATCTTTTGTTTAATGATGATCTGGTTGTTTTTGGTGAAAGGGCTGGACTGCATGCAGGCCAGTTCAGCATCCTGTTATGATGGATGCAGTACAGAAGGTGGTTTAGCTTTGTCTTGCTGACAAGATACTGTATGTTGTCTGGACGGGAGCAGATATTAATCTAAAACCTAAATGTACTTTCAGCATTGATGGAGCCTGCACAGACGTGCAGCTGCCCACAGGATAGGCACTAATGCAACCTCCATACCATGAGATGCAGGTTTTTAAACTGTCCACAACATGAGATTCTCGCTAGAACCTTTCTGCAAAAACAGCTTGGCATGGCGGAGGAAGCGGTTAAGAAGATCCAAATGGAACGAGTACACAGACTTGGCAAGCGTAAGAAGCAAGATAAACCCAGACCAATGATTGTAAAGTTTGCCAGCTCCAGATGTAAGGATGAGGTGCTCGCTCGTGCCAAGATGCTAAAAGGTACTCGATTCTTCATAACCAGCCAATATCCCATTGAGGTGGTGGAAAAGCGACGTAAGTTGATCCCGATTATGAACTCGTTTAGACAGAAGAAACTAAAAGTTCGCCTGGTTGTAGACAAACTTTATGTGAATGGTGAACTATACACACGCGAGGAACAATAACAAAAGTCACGTGATGATGTGAGTCGTCATAGCATCATTATGGAAACGGCCAGGACTAGTTTAATTTCTTCTCATTCTTTTTTTTTTTTTTTTTTTTTTCTTTTTTTTTCCTGGATCGGAGCTTACATGTATTTAGTTTACTTTGGGACTGGATAATGTACTGATGGAAGATGGTCAGCAATGGTTTATTTTTAGTGTTGTGTGTTTGTGTGTTTTGTGTGTTGTGAGTATGATTGTAGTTGGAGTGAAATGTTTATGGTTTCATTTGAGGTTCCTTTTGTTTTGTTTTTTTAGAATAAATGATACAGTACGTTTTAGATTAAGAAAGCACAAGTTTACAAGGAGAATAAATAAAATGTGAAATTAGCCTGCCTTAAGCCTCATGGTCAATAAGACAAAGGACAATGAAGTGGGAATAATAAGCTATAATTGCAATGGGTTAGCAGACTTTAAAAAAAGGAAATTAATATTTGCATGGTTGAAAGATAAATCACAAGACATTTTTTGTCTTCAAGAAACGCATTCAAGAAAATTAGATGAGGAAAAATGGAGAAAGGAATGGGATGGTCCTATTTTTTTCTCTCATGGTCAGAGAAACTCAAAAGGTGTGATGATAATGATGAAAAAACAATTTGATTTTCAGTTTTGCTCACTGGAAAATGATTTGCAAGGACGTTGGCTAATAGTGAATATTACATTTCAAAGTCAAAGGGTGTGTATTTTGAACCTGTATGGGCCAAACAAAGATGAACCCACATTTTTTGATGATCTAAAGGAAAAGTTACAAGAACAACAAGGGGAATTTATTATTTTGGGAGATTTTAATGTTGCTTTAGATGGAGGGTTGGACCGGAAAAGAAATGGTACAACAAACTATCACCCTCAAGCTTTGCTAAAGATACAAAATATTATGGATGCATATGATTTAGTGGATATTTGGAGATTTAAAAACCCTAAGTTAGTACGATATACTTGGAGAAGGCAAAATCAGGCAAGTCGTATAGACTATTTCCTGATACCGTTTTCATTGATAAATAAGGTAACTGAAATATCAATAGAGGATAAATTACGCTCAGATCACAATTGTGTCGGTCTGAAATTTGCAATAAAAGATGAAATACGTGGACCAGGTTATTGGAAATTCAATCAGTTGTTGTTAAAAGATGAAGAATTTATTTGCAAAACAAAGGAATTTATTCAGGATTTTTTCAAAATTAACGAAGGGTCCGCAAATCCTCAAATTATTTGGGAAGCCTTTTAAATGTTGTCTTAGAGGACATGCCATTGCCTACTCCTCATGGAAAAAAAAACAACTTAAAATTAAAGAGCAAGGATTAAGGAGGGAGATTGAGGATTTACAACAAATTATTGATGGTAATGGAGATTCAACAAGTGAGCAGTTTGGTATGTTGTCAGCCAAGCAAGAGGAGTTAGATGATCTGGTTGAAAAATATTTATTGAAAAGCTATGATTGTAATAGAGCAAGCTGGATGAAAAAGGAGAGAAATGTTCCAACTTTTTTTCTAAATTTTCAAACAAAGAATCACTCAAAAAAAGAACATTTCTAAATTAATTCAGACAAATGGAAGTATATTGTATTCACAATCAATGATAATGAAGGAAATGGAAAACTATTTCAAAAATATTTTTTCACAATCAGAAAACTCCTGTTGTGGCTACAGATTTTTTCCCCCAAAATTACGAAAGAAAATTGAGTGATGTAGAGAGTCGTTTCTGTGAGGGTTTAATTAGAGAAGAAGAGCTAACAGAAGCAGTTAAGTCTTTTCAACATGGGAAAACACCAGGAATAGATGGAATACCTATTGAGGTCTACCAGGTGTTTTACGAAGAGTTAAAGAAACCAATGCTTTCTAGCTTCAATTATTCATATAAAATGGGGTTTCTGTCTGATTCTCAGACAGAGGGTCTTATTTCCTTGTTGCTAAAGCAGGAAGAAAATGGTCAGTACAAAGATCCTAATCATTTAAAAAACTGGAGGCCAATAACACTTCAATGTTATGATGCTAAGATCCTGGCCAAATGTTTAGCTATACGACTCAAGGCTGTTTTGTCAAACCTTATTCATCAAGACCAGTCGGGTTTTTACATGGGAGAAATATAGGGAATAATATTAGACAGCTTCTGGAAATAATTGAAAATTATAATACAGAGAATAAAAGAGGATTGATTTTTGTAGCCGATTTAGAGAAGGCATTTGATAAAGTTAATTTGGATTTTATTTGTAAAAGTCTTGTTTTTTTTTAATTTTGGCAACTCTTTGTTAAAATGGATCAAAACACTGTATAATAGAACTAACTGTAGAATTATCAACAACGGATTCATCTCTGGGACAATACCTTTACAAAGAGGCTTGAAACAAGGTGTCCCTTATCTCCATATTTATTTATTTTAGCAATGGAGATACTAGCAATCAAAGTTAGGCTAAATAAGAATATAGAAGGACTTATTAATAAAAATATTGAAAGCAAAATATCCTTGTATGCGGACGACACAAGCTTCCTAATTAGTCCTAAACCCCATTGTTTACAAAGTCTTTTAGACCTTTTGGATAGTTTTTCTCAGCAATCTGGATTAAAGCTTAACTATGATAAATGTAAAATATTAAGGATTGGTAGTTTAAAAGGAACTTCCTTCAAAATTGAATGTAAAGCTCCTGTAGTATGGACGGATGGACCAGTTAACATACTTGGAATTGTGATTCCACAGAATTTGGAAGACCTTGGTTTAGTAAATTATAATAATAAATTGAGAAAGGTGGAAAAAAATTTTACAGATATGGAAAGGAAAATACTTAACCTTTATGGTAAAAATGTCATCATAAACTCTGTTATTATTCCTCAATTTATCTACTTAATTATGTCATTACCGGCTCCATCCCAATATTTTTTTAAGGTTTATGAACAGAGAGTTTTTGATTTTGTTTGGGATGGTAAGCCAGAAAAAATAAAAAGAAAGGTCTTGTATAATCATTATGAGCAAGGAGGTCTGAAATTACTTAATCTTGAAGCCTTGTGTTTGTCTTTAAAAGCTTCTATTGTTCCAAAGATATATTTAAACACTGAGTGGTATACAAGTATCTTGTTAGATAATAGTCATATATTATTTCTTAAGAAACTGTATCCATTCTTTCAAGTGATGCCCCTCCCATTTTTCTTATGTAGACGATCTGCTGGGAAGTGTCTCAGTATTTATAAAGGAGACGATGCATTCATGGTGGGATTTTCAATTCATTAAACCAGAAAAAAAGAGATGACATTTTACAGCAGATAATATGGATGAACTCTAATATTACAATTGATGGAAAACCCTTCTTTTGGGATATTATGTATGGAGGAGGTGTTATTTTTGTTAATGATATTGTCAATGAGAACGGTAAGATTATGAACTATGATGAGTTCAGATTTTTGTATGGCAATGTCTGTTCAAGATATTCATTCAATCAAATAATTGCAGCTATAGAAAAAAAATGGAAGCAAACAATTAATCATGGATCATATAAGCTGTTAGTTTGTAAACCTTCAATAAGAAATTACAGTTGGCTAGAAGGGAATCAAAATAAATAAGAATATATATAATACCTATTTATTTAAAAAATCGTTAAAGGCAGTTCCATATTATACATGTGGAAGATGGGAGGACACATTTGATCGTCCATTACCATGGGAAAAAATATTTGGATTGATTTACAAAACTGTTACTGATGTGCAGAATCGTTTTTTTCAAATTAAAATAATATATAATTTTTTACCCACTGGGAAAATGTTGAAATTATGGAATATGGTAGAAACAGATGTTTGTCGTTTTTGTTGTCAGGAACCTGAGTCCACTCTGCATTTGTTTTGGTATTGTCATATTGTGTCGTCGTTTTGGATGGAAGTGGAAAAGATGTGTTCTGATGTTGGTTTGTTCATGAAATTAGATGTTGTTTCTGTTTTGTTGGGAGATTTTGTAAAAAGTAACGATTCAGTTAATATTGTTATTATTCTTGGTAAACGATTTATTTTTAAAACCAGAAATAGATTTTCACTTAGTGTTGATTTGTTCAAAAGATTTATTCAGCGACTTTATGTTTTGGAAGATTATATGATTGAAACGGAGGGGGGGGGGGGGGGGGGGGGGGGGGGGGGGGGGGGGGGGGGGGAAATGAAGCCAAAAAGTATAAACAGAGATGGGAAATTCTTAAATGTTTATTTTGACCTCATATGCAGTCCTTTACAGCTTTAATCATCTCACTTTAGATATGGGTTTTTGGGATGCACTAGTATGTAGTGCTTCAAAGACTTTATATGAAAGGTATAAAACCTTGTACTCTTGATGTGGTTTTACTTGGCAAGTCAGGATTGGTCTGACTGAAGTTCATCAGAGCAATTTTGGCTGGTCAAGATATTTCTTTTTCTTATTTATTTTCACTGTTAATGTATCTGTATACTTATATAATGATGATAAGGAAAATTGTGTGTTGGTTTGTGTGGTGTGTGTCTGTGTTAAGTGTGTTTGATAAATAAAAACAAAAACAAAAAAAAACAAAAAAAAAAAAAAAAAAAAAAAAAAAAAAAAAGTTGGAACAAGGAGATGTTTAACAACTCAACCACTGTGTGTAAATGTTGGGGAAGTGGCGAGACCCATTGCTGGTTTGATGCAGGATTCTAGATGTCCAACAGTCCTGTACTTTTGTTCCTGAATCTTTTGTTTAATGATGATCTGGTTGTTTTTGGTGAAAGGGCTGGACTGCATGCAGGCCAGTTCAGCATCCTGTTATGATGGATGCAGTACAGAAGGTGGTTTAGCTTTGTCTTGCTGACAAGATACTGTATGTTGTCTGGACGGGAGCAGATATTAATCTAAAACCTAAATGTACTTTCAGCATTGATGGAGCCTGCACAGATGTGCAGCTGCCCACAGGATAGGCACTAATGCAACCTCCATACCATGAGATGCAGGTTTTTAAACTGTCCACAGGTAACAAACTGCAATGCTGCCTGAGGGCGCAAAGATCATAAGCATCTGGTTTTGTCATTCAGCCTTGTTTCCTGTGCACTGATATTTGTCTTGATTGTATCATCTTTTGATGAAATGTGTCCGGTGGCATCTTCAGTCTTTCCAATTGACCTATGGCTAAGCCCCGCCCCCTCCACTCACTCGGACAAACAAACATTCGGTGACAGGCGCTATGTGACATTTCGGGAGATGACAGCTGTCAACACGGACAACAGACGCGTGATCAGACAGAGTGATCATGACAAGATAAATTAAAAAACATAAAAACAATACAAACAAACAAAAAGAAATTGTTCAGAAGTCTTAAACTGGGAGTAGAAATCAGCCTGTGAATCTCTGAATGTGACTCGTGTCGCTCCCTCAGTTTCTTGCACAAACTACTGCACGGCTGCCGTTGTTGTGCCAAAAAGTGATCATCTGACAAAAACTGATAAAACAGCCACGGAAGCGGAGCAGTCTGGCTGCAGCTTGGAAGCCAGAGGCGTGTCGTTATCGACGTTACTACACCTGCTACACGACAGCGTCTTATGTACCGTTACCACGTACCAAAACTAGCATGTTTAGCTAGCGTTAGCCAACTTAAACTAACGTTAGGGAAGGTAACTTCATATTTCTTTCAAGCAAAGTGACAACATGTTGCCTCGAATACGATGTTGCCTTACCTTAGAACAGATGTAGACATCCTTGTTCATTTTATCCACGTTCAGTTGATGTTGTGGTCTGCCGCATAACTTTGGCTTGATGTGACTTGGTAAAAGGCAAAAAAATACGCCCTGTCACCCAGCCTCTCAGGATACCTAGTATCGGAGTTGCATGTACCCCATGCACACGTTTGACCATTTTAAACTAAAAAGAAAACATAAAAACGAACAAAAACGGACTAACTTCAATGCATTTCAATGGACGTTCAAGCAGAGAATGTCCGAGTGTATGGGATAGCTGTGCGCACAGTGATTGGCTCATCGCGTTTGGGGGCGTGGTTTAGCCATAGGTCAATTGTGTGTTGGGTAACATTTTTATGAAAATTGCTACACAATATTTTAGCACTATTTGTTGCAGATTAGTGAATATCTACCCATCTTTACATCTGAGAGACTCTGCCTCCTGAAATGTTCATTTTATGCCCAGTCATGTAAATAACCTGTTAAATTTGTTGTTAATAATCTAGCTGTTTTATATTTGTGTCCGTGACTTTTCTAGCCTTTAGTTATTGTCATCCAACTGAGCTGCTGCCATCAAATTTAAAAAAGGCTTATACAGTATTTTTCCATGAATAATGAAATGTCTGTTTTAACATGTGATATGTTATTTATTTTCTTTTGGAAATAAGATGTAGGTTTAAAAGATTTGTAAATAATTTCATTCTGGTTTTATTACTGTTTACACAGCACCCAGTCCTTTTTTTAAAATTAGAAGTGAGCTAATATTAAATGAGGGCCGTTTAAGAAGTCAAAGCTTTGGATTTTTCAGCAAATGAATGATTTTGCCCTGATGTTTATCAGTATTATTAAAAAAGATAATCAGTGTTGGTGAGCATCAAGACTGAAAAGTGAAAACATGCATATATTACACCATATTAAGTTTTACAGATATGCTAATAAAAACCAGCTTTCAGCAAATTTACGTCTCTTACAGCAAAGTTGGCCATGGCAAGTTATCAGCTGTGAGACAGGCTGAATTGTAGTCACCCTGTATAATTAGATTGCTGCTGTTTCAGGAAAGATTACAGTTTTTAACATTATCAGGCAACTGAAGCCCTATGTTTATTTACTCTATGATAATGAGTTGTTGTTTTTCACCAAGCAGCAGCAGTTTAGGTTCATCTTATATCACCAATATTCATGTCGGTGGTGTTTAGCTCTGCTTGCATGTTGAATAATATGCTGAATGTTCTCTGCTGATAATGAAACCAAATAAACTTAGGATTATTTTGTCTGTCTTATTTATAAGGCTAACCAACAAATCAAACTGAGTGGTCAAAACATTTTTTTTATTTTTTTGGTGCAAAACCCAAATCTTAAGAAAGCATAGATTGTGGCAAAGCATAGATTGATTTACAAGTAAAAAATATCTAGTGGGCTCGATAAAATTGTAGTGAAAGTATAAATAGATTAAAGATCTAAGGCAAATGTGCACACAGACAACTTGTTGCGTGAGGGACCCGTTGACAGTCCTGTATCTACTGGGAGAAATGTTTTGTAGGTGTGCAGATCAAGTCAAGTCCAGCTGATCCCAAAAAAAAACTTGCCAATACGTGATTTCCTGCAGAACACAGAACAAAATGCATACCTTCCTATAATGGCATTTATGTATGAATATGCATGTGAATGACAAATTGTTAAATGTTCTGCATGACTTTACTAATATTTAAACAAACAAAGCCTTCATTTAATTGTGTTTTATAAACTTAGCCCAGCGGTATCTAGTCTTGTTTTTGAGAAGTAATTTTGTCCTGACTGTTCCAACTTACCTTCATCCAATGTAAACATCAATGTATTATCTGTTTAATGACCTCACTTTAACTGCAACATTGTCACTTTTATGTACTGACTGTAGGCTGGCTTGCAGCTTCTGATTTCTAAAAAGAACATCAAGAAAAGACAGATGAGTTAATTATACTGGTTAAAGATAAAGAAAAATAAAAAAGAAAAATGAAGGAAACTGAAGGAAGCGTCAAACTCAGTAATAGAGTGATAATGGTGTCCAAATATCAGGTTTGTACATAATACAAGGACAACAGTGTTATCTTGGTTGGTGGTCTGTCTCTCACTGTGACTAATAACCTAATTTCCTCACCAAATATACCTGGTCAAACACTGACTTATTTTTAGATGCTCATGTGGGCAGATAAATGTTTCCTGATTACTAAAAATGCTCACCTACACAACATCTCAAGCAGTTAAGATAATGAAAATACCCAATACTGGAATGGCTACACACACCAAAATATAGCGAATGCTCCCCCTCTAGAAGCAATTGTAATGGATTGCACTGCACCATAGGAGCAGATGCTCATAGCCTTACATACTTTATGAAATGTCTTTGTTCTCTCAGAGCTATATCCCCAGGTGCTTGAACAGCAGAGGGTACACCCGAGGAGGTTCAAGCTCAGGGGAACCTTAAAAAATATTCTTAAAGCAAAAACAGTGCTGCTGTGGCAGAATACACCAACAGCAAATATCTAAAGCCAGGATCAAACTACACGACTTTTTCCGTCGTTCACGATGGTCATATGTCACATTAACAGAAATTGTGTCATAAAATCGTACGGTGTCGTGTTACTCGCGAGTGGTCACACTACAAGGATTGCACCAGAGAGACAACCGTCTGATCGTCGCGGGGTGTCGCAAAAGACAACACGAAACGGGAGGCGGGACAAGCAGCTGTCAATCAGTCACTTGGTTTGGAGTCTCTGAATTGACTGTTGGGGTCACTTATGAAATGGAAAGTGGACGGAGACATCAGTTCCCTCCATTATTGTGACCAACATGACCTGTTTGTGTGTATTCTGCCTGTTCCAGTTGTTCTGTGGAGCGGGTTTTCAGTTGTAACTAAACAGGATTAAATCCATGATGCGCACAGAAAGACTCGCTGCTCATCTTTGAAAAACAGCTTTGAAAGAGAGAAACTGGGCTCCGATCGGCGCCGTTGCTTCCACCAGGTGCATCACGCACCGCGCGCAGGACGCCCAGTGCCAAACGAAGCCAAAACTATCAGGCTGACCACAGTCTGCTGCCACGAGACCAAAGTCCAGCCGACCCAGTGACGCTACTTTTAAAAAACTGGCATAAAGTGAAATAAAGTGTGTTGTTCTATACGAACGCATACGGGTGCGTCCTCACGTCATTCACTGAACTCCATCAGTTCAGAGCGCACGCTGGAAACCATGGCAACCACATGAAATCACACACGCATGATAAACTGAGAGCTGCGCAGTGCACAGCAGCATCGCTGTGTCTATTCTGCACCCAGAAGGTGTGTTCAGATGGTTAATTAGCTTTGATGATCACGCGTAAAGTGGATAGTTATAGCTGAGTGCACGAGCGCGCATGGGTGTCATATTTGCTCATCTCATTGAGCGCAATGTCTGTTATGTTGCGGTGTTTTTATTTAAACAAAGTGATTTTTCTGTGATTTTGTCATTGATTTATTTGAGAGCGTCACATTCGTGCACGTTTGGACCTGCTGTAAAGTACTGTTGACTATTACTATTACTGATAACACACATATCGTGTGGTTATGTTTCGAGTTAATAAAGTAATGTTTTATTCAAGAGAGATACACCCTTTTGAATGTTCGTGGAGGTTTAACACTGTTGAAAATAAATTTGGCACACCCAGTCTTGCTTTTCTTTTCTTTTTTTTCTGGAGTAAACTGATGCCACAGCTCCATAAATCTCTCGGCTGCTCCACCGGAGCGGGGCTGCGTCTCTCCTTCTTTCCTCCACTGTTGTTTGTGTACCTGCGACCTGAGCGTCACTCTGGTAGAGGCGAAAGACGCACTGTCCTCCTATTGGTCAATATGAAGGGACATGTCGTGGGACGTGTCACACTACACGGACAAAACCAAAAAATTCTGACACGCCAGTCTTTCTGCGTCGTGGTCGTGGAGCGTCGCAGACGCCAAATCGCCAATCGCTGATTGTGTCACATTACACGGAGCGAAGACACGACGTCCTGCGACCCGACGACGCAGAATCGTGCACGACAGTGAGCGACTGTCTGCGACGCCTCCGTCGGGCCAAAATCGGGCTAAATTCGTGTAGTTTAGACCAGGCTTAAGGGGGATTTACATGGACCTGAAAACAAAAGCTCAACATCAAAATGAATTTTGTGTTTCTGCAATGTCCAAACAGCATAGAATGACTTAGCCTAGTTTTAGTCTCACCCAAATTTATCTAATAGTTACTCATTGTTAATATTTCTGGAAGCTGCAGCTGCAGGGTGACCATGTGCAATCCACTGGAGACAAATTCTTGCAACCAGTGTGCTATGCAGATAGGATATTCAAAAAAGGAGGACCGGGATGACAGTGATGAATAGCCTATTCGCTATTAGGAACATCAGTGCATTTTGTGGTGTGCTTTGTGTTTCTCCCAGGGAATATTCTACCAATTCTTCATGGCACAACATTAGTGAAACTGCAAGGGTAAAATTACAGCTAATAACAGCTTTTAGAGGCAGTCAATTTTTAAGGTAGAGTTGTGTGAAAATGTGTTTGCCCCTTTCCTCATTTCTTATTTTTTTCGCATGTTTGTCACACTTATGTGTTTCAGATCATCTAACAAATTTAAATATAAAACAAAGATAACACTAGTAAACACAAAATGTAGTTTTCAAATGAAGATTTTGATCAGATCCAAACCTTCATGGCCCTGTGTGAAAAAGTGATTGCCCTCCCCCCCCTGTTAAAACACAAGTTAACTGTGGTTTATCACATCTTTGGAAAGCTGAGTTCAATTTCTCTAGCCACACCCACACCTGTTCTCAATCAAGAAATCACTTAAAGGTACAGTATGTAAGAATTACTGACATCTAATGGTAAAGATGGGTATTTGAAAGGAAAGATGTTATCTTTCAAATGACTTCATATTCCAAGCACAACTGTGAATGTACGGTGCCCATTAGTGGCCAAAATTCTCTAAAATATAAAGATGTTTTCATCTGTAACTGGATCCAGTGGTGTCAGGTGTAGCTATGACTCTATGAGTAACTACTTTTTATTTTTCTTAAGGCATTTCTTATCCCAAACAGTGCTCTAACTCCCAATAAACAAAGCTGGTACAGTAGTTTTAAAGTTCAGAGGGTTCTCACTTCACACACATTGTTTTGTCCATTCAGGGACATCGTAGTAAAAATAGTGGAACAAATATGGCAACCTCCATATGTGCACCCCAACAAGTTGATATAAATAACTTATTCTAAGAAAATAAACACCTAACAGTTATTCTAGTACAGCAATTACACATAAATAGAAACACAGTTTTCAATTATATATCACATTTTTCTGCCATTGACCTTTGATTTTTTGCACACAGTACCTATAAAGAGGACCTGCCTGACAAAGTGAAGTAGATCCTCGAAAGCTAGACTTCATGCTGCGATCCAAAGATATTCAGGCACAAATGAGAAACAAAGTAAAGCCGTTTTCCCACTGAAATTAGCGGGTTTACACGGGTTTTTCAAACTTGCATCGACCCACTTATAATTGGCATTAGGCTCCTTTCCCATTGACAAAAAAGGCCGGGTTTTGATCATCTGCTGACTAGCTGCGTGTCCTCTGATCCTACCACTGCGTGTCTGGTGACGCCATCACGCTTGCGTTGTTTTGGCTTGTTGCATCACACACGACTGGTGTGTTTTAACCCACTGCCACATGGGTTAAAACGGGTTTTTTGGCCAGTGGGAAAGGAGTATAATTGAGATCTATCAGTCTGGAAAAGGTTACAAGTTACGGTGTGTTCAGACCAGGGCGTCAAGGGCGTCTGGTTTACATGCAAAGTCAATGGCCGACGCGCGTCGGGGTGGTGTCGAAAATCCTGCGGCGTGTTTCGCACGTCGGGCACGGCGCAGTGCGTTTAGTTGTGTTATGCGCGTTTAGCGCGTCGAGTTTTTAGATTTTGAGCGTTTGACGCGCGTTATGCGCGTCAGGGGCGTCAGACGCCGGAGTTGGAATATCTGAACTTTGGCATCTTGAGGTGGGCGTCGACCAATCAGAGCGAGTCATGACACAGACACACATTTTCTGACAGGGGA
>JALJCO010006281.1:0-160000 GCA_023101725.1 Atherinomorus stipes
AAAAAAAAAAAAAAAAAACTCACGGGATTCATTTGACACCCTGCAATATTGTGACATGAAAGGAAAAAAAACAAAAAAAAACAAACAAAAAAAAACAGGATTTGAAGCATATCACTTAAATTGCGCTTGTTATATATTTGTATGCAAGTATTAAAAAATGAATTGTGTTTTACCACAAAAGGTTTGTTCTTTGCCAAACTAATTGGCTATAGGACAGTGTACCAATCAGTTTGTGTTAATGATCAAATGATTTTCATTTTCTGTCACAACGTTTCTTCTGACCAGAGCAAAGATTTACAAATATTTCCCAGATTAGTCATGAAACTGTCAGTAACACCACAGCCTCTTGTATCTTAGCATGAACTAGCATAACATTACCAGTCATGTCAGATTAAGCTGGATGGCAAAATGGAGACGTACAAGATAGTGTCAGATTGATGAGTTTGCCTAAATTTACTGAGTTTTTGTTGGGATTAAAATCCGGGATTCTCTGCCATGACAGTAAGTCATTCCTCTGTTCTCTGAACACTGACAGCAACCACTGTCCCCTCAGAGCCACAACACGACCAGCAGCAGTCTTCATTAAAGGAAATGCCCACCATCTTTGCATTCCTTTTTTTGATATTTGAAACAAGGATAAAAAAAAAAAATAAAATAAAAAAAAGAACACACCAATTTCCTCACTTTTTGCGCTAAGTTTTCATGCGTCTTAGGAGTCAGTCTTAAAGAGACATTGTGTAACAACTGTATACACAGCAGCTCCCTCGGGTACTTTTCATGCTGTGCACCAAGCAAGAAACAGGGCAGACTGACGACAGCCGCTGCATGCAATCACAGATAGGAGTAGAGGGAGGAGGGAGAGAGAGAGGGAGTGGGAGGGAGGAGTTTCTGCTCCATGTTTCTGCCAAATATGAACTTGTTGTGGCTTATTTAGCTAGTAAATAATTTTGCCATACCAAAACTCTTTTCTCAGTGTTATATTTGTTGTTTCATAGAAGTAAACAGTTGTTCAGATGATGGTGTTACTAAAGTAAAAAAATATTGGCATCAAAGACTTTTCCACTTGAAGCAGACTGTACCATTCAAAGCTAGTTTTCTTAGCTTTTTGGTCAGAAACAGGCATTTACGCTGCAACAAACCCATGTTCTACTGCAGATTACTAAAGAATGGAAAAAGCTAGAAAACAAATGGCTTTTTTCTGAAAAGAAAAGTCTAAGCTTTCCTTTGGTACATTCAGTGTTTGCATTGGCATAGTACACAATATTCTGTGGATCTCCCAAAATCAGTGAAAATGCTTAAAAATCCTGGCAATATGGAGCGCTCTGCTCCGGAAAAGGTCTGGCAGTCAATGAGTTAATGGAAAGACACTTTTGAACTAAATAAATTTTGTGAATAGATAACAGGAGAACTTGCATAATGTCCCCTTTAAGTTCAACATAAAAATTGAAATCAAACGCCTATTCCCTCTACCTCTCCCACTTCTCATTTTCAGCTCCCCCCTTGTCGCCCACTCCCTCCCTACTCTATAAAATGACCCAGATGAAAAGTATTGGACACACAACGCACACACATATCCATATTTAGCTCTGCTCTATGTGCCACCTTCAAATCACCATGTTGCCGTGTGTCCCAAAGGATTCTGGGAAGGCTTGTGGTTGGGTTAAACCAACACTGTAGGTTTCCTAAATGTCATGACGAAATGAGGCAGAGAGAGCTCTAGCCATAAATCCTACCTGAGATCTAACTGGAATAATTAAAAATATATAACAGCTATTTTCATTTAATTCAGTCTACAGCAGAAGTTTAATAATTAACAACTGACGCATACTTTCACTATTTCATCTTGTACTAATTCAGCTGATTACCCCTCAGGCACTGGAGTTTTGACAAGGAACATATTACTTTTTGATAAAGAATCCAAATGTCTGAAAATATTTACCATGAACTAGAGTCTGATGAGTAAATTTACTCACCTAATTTGCAAACTGACACAGGGAGGCAGCTCTATAGAATATATGATTATTGAACTACAAATTCTGTTATTTGTATATTTTCAAAACAACTGAACCAGAAAACAAGTAGAACGTAAACTAACAGCAGTATAATATATAATGTAGGTTTTGTCAGAGTACAAAACTATTTTTATCTGCCAAGATGGCAATATTCTTAGTTTTTCCAGGGTGTGTCATCTCATTGCAAAGCACAGCACAACAGCACACTGACAGCACCTGAACTGTGACAGCTGACGACCTTCTAGAAAGGTTCGGTCTGAACACACAACACAATCTGGTCGACTGTCAGCACTGCAACACAAACGTTCAGTGAGCCTCTGTGGCACATATCCACCTTCTCTATTAACCCCCTATGAGTAGCCTTTAAGCTAACAAGTCATTTGCTGAATGAACGCCTGAAGTGGGTTATGTGGAAGAGGCCTACACCAGCTGCAAGTGATGTGGGCATTGGCTGCACTGATGCCAAGACGTGCATTGAGCATTGAACCATTTCCTTGATCTGTGTGGAAAGAGTTTTCTTTCTCTGATCAGTTGCATCAACTCCATCCATGCAAGGTGCAACCATCAACACATCTCAAAAAACAAGTCACATTTTGCTTTGTACAAATAAGTTTGAGAATGTGTTGCCATGAATAGATGTAGCATAGTGAGACAGCTTGTATCTTGCCATGCACCAGCCAGCAGTTTATAGTTTTGCATTAACTCTGGGTCGTCACCCCCTTCTCAAAGGCTGGGCTTGTCTCGACCCCTTGGCATCCCCTTCCTGTTGCAGTTCACTGCCCCACACATTCCAATTTTAATGTTTGGCAGTTCATTAAGCCATGTCTGGTGATGTGCAATAGCTGTCCATGCACACCCATGTCCTTTCCCTGCATATGTGGCAATCAGCTGACTAACAATAAGGGGTTGTGTCCAAATCATCTACACAGTACAGTTTCAAATTTGACCTTCCTTTGAATGTAATAACCATTAAGGGAGAAATTGCCTTTTTTTGAACGTTAAACTGCTGAAAAGAAAACAGTAATGATCAAATCAATTATTGGATGAACTTTGAACAGCCTTGTGGTCTAACAGACCCTCAACATGTTTCTGATCATTTGCAAAATACAGGAAAGAAAGGATCATCTCAAATGTGTTTCTAGACATTACCTTGCCAAAACCAGGTGTGCAGGTTGGCCAAAAATCTGCTCAGCAATCCTCAATCTCACACTTTTCTACAAGACCCATGCACAAAGGAAGTGGCAAAATCTCATCTCCTGGACAGTTACATCACACCACTGGTGGAATCTGGACTTTGATTTTAGCTGTTCACCATCTTAGAACTAATGAGCATATCCATTTGTTTCATTTGTGATGAGGTCCCCCAGTACAAAAATTCGTCCCACGTTTTCCATGCCAACACACAAACCAATCAGATTTCTCCAATTAGTCAGAATAGGGTGGAGGGCCACAACCAAACTGTGTGTGGATAGGTACCACTACTGTTGGAGATGGACAATTGCCAGTCTGACCATTGCTCCATAAAAAGTGTTTGTGGATACACAAAGATTTTGTTCTGGAGATGGAAAAACATATCTACTATTAGCCAAGTCAACTAAGATCTGTGTTGTATTCATCCATAAACCATCTTATCTTTAAATCAAGGATGAGCAACTCTTGTCCTCGAGGGCTGCAATCCTGCAGGTTTTCCTGCTCCACCCACCTGATTCCAGTTAAATAGCTCTAAACAGCTTGTTGCCAAGTTCTGCCCTAGCATGTTGACTAATCTGATTAAAGTGAATGTTTGATGTTTTTGCTGCAGCATAAAATATCCAAAACCTGCAGGACCACAGCCCAAAAAGACTGAGTTTGACACCTTGATTTAAAGATCTGGAGATGATGCAGCTGACAGATTTTGAGTTGAAGTGGTCTTCTTACCACATGAACTCTCATCACTGCCATCAGTGCAGTCCTCGTCTCCGTCACACTGCCACACAGACTGGATGCAGCGACCATTCCCACACTGAAACTGATTGGCTTCACAGTCCGTCTTGGTACCTACAGAGAAAGACAGGCACAAATACAGAAAAGTTAGACCTGGAAAGATCACATCACTTCGACTTATTTAGTTTAGGCACCTCTAGATTAGCACTGTAACCATCAAACTCCAAGGCGGCTGTGATTCAGAATGGTAACTTTCCTCTGACCAGTCTCCCCCAGATGAAGAGTGTTGAGTGAAGTTTCCTCTAAATTCAGGGATCACTCTTGGGCCGGTATCTTATAGGTTTTAGATGTTTCCCTGCTGCAACACACCAGACTTGAATCAAACTGGTCAGTGAGAGGTGTGTGCAGAACTTAAGCTGTTGGAGAACTGTTTCATTTGAATCAAATGTATTGCAGCAGGGAAACATCTAAGGGAGCTTTGCTTTCACACTTGTTAGTCCAGTAGATGGTTCTGTTGGGCCCAAAAGTTGTATCAAAGTTGAAATTCTCAACTAGTCCCGTTCACATTCACAACAGTGTTTCTGTAAACGATGGATATTATATATCCGCCCCAGGCACATGGCGGTGCTGTTCATAAAATACTGCGTTTTGTGTTGAAACTAATTGGCAAAGCAGGTGAAGGAGAACCCTGGAAGGAAAAAAAAGCCAGTTGTGTTTGTTGTGTTCTTCTGCTTGTTAGTATGGCGATACATCAGTACTTTGTGCAGCAAGCACAAATAACTGCTGTTGTTCAAGCATAAAATACTCATACAGCACGAGAACACTGCAAGTTGTTTTGGGGGTGGGGGGGGGGGGGGGGGAAGGACAAGATGTGTTGCAAGACACGAAATGGGCTAAGCTCCTAACCTGAACCATCTTGTATTTCAGAAACATCTTTGGCAATCTCTCCAGCAGCTTCCGTTTCTTTTATCACATAGGATAAAATAAATCAGCGAACTGTACTCAAGTTTTGTCCGGACCGAAACAAACATCACCAGCAAGTATGGTATGTTTGGGCATGTGTGAAAGGGGACCAGACTCCAGTCCACTTTAACCGGACCAAATTGTGTAGGTGTGAAAGCACCCTAAAACCAGGACAGTGGCCCAAGATATCTGGTGGTAGTGATCTCTGTTCTAATGAATTGGCTTTATGCACATAGCCAGTACTTCCTGAACTTAGTACTGCACCTTTGTTTCCTGTCTTACATGATTGGATGAACTGATTAATCCAGGTGTGTCTGGCCATTTACTGAGATCAGACACACCTGGATTAATCAGTTCATCCAATCATGTAAGACAGGAAACAAAGGTGTAGTACTAAGTTCAGGAAGTACTGGAACTGTGCATAAAGCCCATTGGATGGCTAAAATCCAGCTGCACATGGTTCAAGCCAAAACAATCAAGCTGGGAACCAGTGTAATCTACCTTGATGGGACTGAGCGGATAAGTGTCCAATAGTAGCCAGGAATCAGCCTGAACACTTTCCACAGTCTTTGGTTTTTTCCAGCGTCTCATTTCAGCCGTTCCTCACACCACTTGCTGAACCCATACAAACGTATTCAATAGTTGGGATATGGCCCCTACAGTGCAAACACTTCTGCTTTTAACAGTCACATGGCAGATAACACACACTCCAGCTTTTCTTACAATCCTCCATTAGCAGCAACAAAATATCTTTCATTCAGCTTCAACTGTGTTTCATTACAGGAAGAAGCTAGTCAGTATTTCAAGCACTAAAAGTTAGTGTATTCATAATCTACCATTTTATAAATATCAAAGTCTCATAGGTGAAAATATGTTCACAGTAACTAGAAAAAAAATCCCCTTATACCATTTATTTCCTGTAACTTCTCTCAATAAGCTGATCAGTTTCTCAGCTTTTCTGTTTAAAAAAAAAAAAAAAAAAAAAAAACTAACATTGCCAGAAACAGGGCGAGTTCATTTCACCTTCAACACATGAAAAAACTGAATTCCCAGACTCTGAAGTAGAAAGTTGCTTTGCCCCAGTGTGCAGCACAGTTCATCGTACTGGAGATAATAAAAAAGTCCCTTCTTAAAATAACAGTCCGACCTTGAGGCCTCATTTAGTCTGACTGGTCCAGGTGGGTAAATGGAGCACACCATGATGATCAAAGCTGGAAAGAGCTCCAAACCAAATCCTTGCCACTGAAAAGGTCAAATACTCACATTGAAAAGACAGAAAATACTGACAATAAATATATACCCGAGTGCAGCTTTTAGCATCTCTTCCATGCTGAAAAATCACTGAAATAAAATTAGGAGAAGAGCTCATATAGAGTTTTGCACCTTTTAACAAATCAGCCAATGCACATCTAAGCCTGTGTAAGAAGGAAATGATCAAATCACAAGTATGAGATTTATGGACCCGCCATGTAGTTGTGGCCTTTTCAGTGTTTCATACAAGCTAAAGTTTAATACAAAAATGTATAAATATGGCAGTGGTCAAGGAAAAAAGACCAGGCCAGCCATCTCTAACCATGCAGCAAGCTACAAAAGACTGACATGTCAGACTTGTCTGGAGTCAAGGAGAGTGAGCTTAAAAATCAGCCGATAACCTGAGATGACAGGGATTAAGTGAACAGGATGACAGGGGGAGTCTAGTCACAACAAGACGGTCCAAAATAAATGCACATTGACCACAAAGAAAAAGGAAGCATGGCAAAAAGGCTTCCAGGAAAAAAATTAGATCAAATTAATCAACGTTTGCCTCATGAACACGCGTACAGACAGGTCTAACTCTCATACGTATTCTCGCGACAAACAATAGTTGGGGATAAAAAGAGGTTAAAATGAGCTCATAAAATTTTCCTCCCACCCAACTAGAACTAAAAATTCATTTGAAGATAATTTAAAATTTAGGATTGTGTATGTAAAACAGCAGGCTATGACACCCCTAAGTTCCTTTTCCAGTTTTACAAACGGTAACTACTCAGCCTTTAAATTGTATTGACAGTTAATGGTTAAAAGCTCATAAGTGCAGCGTTTGCTCATTTAGGTTCCCAGATTCAGAATTTTATTTTGAAGAGGAAGCAGATTGGAGTCGGACTCACCGGGAAACAGGCAGCAACCAGACCTCTGCTCCCCCCCCCCCCATCATCATGCACTACAGGACTTTAATCCAGCCCTCTATCATTGTCGCGTGAACTGGTGACATCATGCATGACCTTGCAATTTTGTCATCTATTCCTCATCCCTTTATCATAATTTCTTTATCATTAATCTATTTTTATATATTTGAGTGGAATGAGTCTTGAGTTGAATATTTTTAATGGGCAGAAATACTGAAACAAATAAATAGAGGTAAATTTGTCTTGGACTTTCTCTCTCCTTTTTGCTGATCCGATCCAGGACTCAAACCGTAAACTGCTTCAAACCGTGAAGTCATTTATCCATTGCACCACTACCCACAACATACAGGGACCTGGCACCACACACAACTAAAATATGACACTTAAGAGTAAACACAGAGCCAGTCTGAGACATAAAATGTGCTGTGACCTGGGAACATTGTAGTTTCTGCATTTATTGTTTAAGTATTTATCAATAATTCAGTGAAAATGAGAGGAAATGTGAACATTTGCTTTGCAAGTTGATTTCGGTGTGCGCCCCTAAATTTTATTCTTGCGCTCCTAAGAATTTAAGTTGGGGGCCACTGTGCTCCTAGTAAAAAAAAGTTAGTCTGGAGCCCTGGATACCTATCCCTATCGTATATTATCATACTGTAGGTGCAGTATTTAGTGATACCCACTTCTCATTGAAGCAGGAAACATTGAGGCAGGGAAACATCTAAAAATTGAGAGCTTGAGATCCTCATTTTGAAATAAATAAATCTAAAGTTTTCAGCAGGTCTTGCCTTCTTACATGGTAGGTTGATGTTATTTTTATTTGAACAGTTTCAGATTCTGACCAAGTTTGTCCCCCCCAAATAAAGAGAAACATGGCACAATAAACCATCTGTTTTCAATGAAAGCTGTACCAACACTAACCAACTAACCCCACATGGATACAGGGGGGAATTTTTGGCACTACAAAATATAAACCTGAAGTGACGAGGCTCGTGTTTGTTACTGATCAGATTGGATGCGGCTGAAGAAATCTCTTCACACAAAGACCTGCTGGTGTACAGTTATGTGGCTCTGTGCATGCTGTGATAGCAATATGGATCTGCTGGTCACCAGGCAACCTGGGAAGGGGGAAGAGTATGAGAAAATTCCCTTCCCATAAATTTTAACATTTCAACATTCCAGTTATCCCTTATAAACATGGCTCTGAGTGGAATAAAGTTAATTCTACCGTACATAAACATCTACTGCAACCAATTACTTCAACTTGGTACAAATTCACCAGTAAACTATGCAAATTTCAGCCTGCTGATAAAATTCTTTTTATGTACAAACTTTCCTCCGTTTTTCAGTTCATTGAACATAATGATAAAAAGCAGCTGATTAAACATTCAAAGTAACTCACGTTAGAACATTTTCTTTAGACTTAGGTTTGCATACACTGCACAGAGGAAATCTAATAGTCCTTACTCATCACATCAGCCTGACCAGTTGCTCACATTTAATGCTGACAACACTGAAAGATCACACAAAGACCCTCATGCACACACACTCTTTCATGTATTGTGTTAATGTAAAACAATGATGAAGGTACAGCAAAGCTTTCACCATAGAAGTTTAAAGCAACTCATTGCTAAACCGCATCCAAACCATGTTGACTCCATCACTCTGAATCAGAAATGTATGGGTGGGAATGGGAGAAAATTAAGAAAAGCAAAAAGGTACAGTTTATATATGTTGTATGCAACATACAAGACCAGCAAACATTTGCAGGAAATGATCCATTCCAGCGTTTTGCTTCCTTAACAGTATCCCCTTGGGCTACTACACCAATGTCTACACAGAAACCCATTGACTTGCTGTCTGGAAAATGGCACAGCCTGCACTTTGATCAAGTCAGCACAACAGACTTCAACGCCAACCTCAAGCAAACAAACACGTATGAGCAAATCCCCCCTTTTCCCTGCGGTGTCACATTCAACTTTGAGATGACACTTGAAGCCTGAACCCTCTACACTGCTGCCAAAGGATGAGGAAGTTTAACAACTCCATCTGGAAAAGCCTGCTTATATCCATTTTAACCTCTTTTTTGGGTGGGCACAAAATATAAGTCATTAATTTACAATGTCTAATCAACATAAGGATAATAATGACTGAAGCTGAGGTGGATTTCAGCTCCATCTTTGCAGAGATTAGCTTCAAATTATTATAAATGTATGCAAATCAATGTAAATGCATTCAAATGTTTTGATCAAAAGGGTTTTAAAAAACTTAAAAATTGACAGCTTAAAAAAAAAAAAAAAAAAAAAAAAAAAAAGCTTGAAACAGTTTCATTAAAAAAAAAAAAAAAAAAACTCATTAAAAAAAAAATGAAATAAAATATACAGACTCGCCAGGCGTACAGATGCACTGAAGCGTCTCCCACCCAAAATAGAAGATCATTGTGTTCTATATAAATGCCGTCACACTGGGGGTCATGGTAATGCAGTTTTCCCCAGTAACAAACGGTTGCAGCGCACTCCTCCTCCTCCTCCTCCTCCTCCTCCTCCTGTCCACCACTCCGCCCACTTTGAGAACCAAGTGCACCCCCACACAGCTACATGGCTGAGGATCTAGGTCTAGCATGGCATCACAGCAAACCACGGAGGAGGAGGAGGAGGAGGGAAAAGAGAAAAAAAAAAATCCATTTTTAATCAAGCTGCTGCTCCCCACGTCGCTGGCTAATTTGCGTGGGGTTCTATTCAGAGTCAGTGTGTGTTTTTAAGCTTTTTTTTTTTTATTTTCCTGAGAATAAAAGAGAGGCTGTGATGCTGGCAAGTGTGCGAAGACTGCAAGCACTACTTTTGATTCAGCGTCTTCTCGCTAAGGCCATTTTTTACTTTTCCAGAAGTATGAGGAGAACAAACTGTGCAAAACAAGCAGACAAACTGATCATTTTAGCTTCTGGGAGCCATTATATGATTCAAGCTGAGAGCAAAAATACCTCAAATTGACCGCATTCTCTCCATTTGAAATATAATTTTCATTCAGAAATGTCTGCAACTAAACCCGACATGTCAGAGCAGGAACAACACACAATACACTGATCAAGAAAAGGCATAAAAGATATTTGGTACCAGGTTATAGAATGCCAATTTACAAGTCTTTATTAGTCAGTGAATAACCCTTTAAAATTGCTAGTGAGACCAAATTGAGTTCAACATTTCTTAAATTTGATTGTCCTCTAGTCCTCTGAACAGTTTCAGTTAAAGTTGTAAAACTAAAATGTTATACTGAAAAAGGTGTAGCCTATTAAGCTTTTAGCTTGCGATTTGAACAAATAAGTGATCAAGCTTAAATAAATGACAAAAAACCCATTAAAAACTGCTCCATGAGTAATAAACAACTAGCTCAAAAAAGCCATTTGTGTCTGCTCTCACATACAGCTTCTTTAAAAATTTAGAGTGGAAGATGCTGACTTTACCTTGTCAATGTAAAACTTTAAAAGCAGCAGCTGCCAGTGTATCTACGAATTACTAATAATGACAAACTTGGCTAGTCTGATCATAATTAGGCCATATTTGGCTCCACTGTGGTCGGTAATTGGCCCAGGTCATTACCTCAGCTGCTGCAAACACCTTTTTCATTTAAAGAAAAAAAGGAACCGTTTTCTTGATGTTAATCTTATGTTTTTCCCCTTTTACCCCCCTCCTTTGTCAGCTTTCACACTTCACACAGGGATAAATTACCATCTTCGCTGGGGGGGTGGCGATGGGAAGAGATGAATCCCACAGTGAAAGTAAATGAGAAGGCAGAACAATTCCCATTTAGAGAGTGAAGTTTAATTGACCGCAGGGATAATTAGTGAAGTGCGCAGCGACAAAACAAGCAACTCCAACCGAAGGGGCCCTCGCTTTTCCCCTTTTTCTGTTTCTAGAAACCTAATGAATTTAAAACCGTAGCTAAAATCAACCAGTGAGTAAATAAATACAAAGCCAATTCATATAGTAGAAATGACTGAAACGTCACGTTTTAACTGCTCTTTGCTTAAAACATGAGCGCAAGGCTGATTTGCCCAAGGTGCAGCCAAGCCACGGTCATTCCCTCAAGGATCAGCCAAGACAGGTGTACAGCTCGGTTTATGTTAGCTTACCACCCTCTACACACTCTTCTAAAACGCACGTTTAAAACAGAAAACCTTATAAAACACCAACACGGACTTAAACACCAGATTAGACACTTACCGTGGACGTTAACACTGTGCTGGAGACATATTAGCATCGGCAGCAGAAGGATCCCCGGTGTGGACGTGACCATCTCTGGTAGTCTAACGAACAGCTGCTAGCTGAGCGCTCGCGAGCTGCCTCACTGCCTTCTCTTGCTAGCTCGCGCTGACCTGCTTGGTCTTTGATTGTGCCGGTTGATTTACGCGCAAAATATACACACATACATACAAAAAAAAACAAAACAAAAAAAAGACGGTCTCGCACGCGCTGCCTCACTTACACGCTCAACGCTACCGAGGAGAACAGAGCAGCCGGTTCAAAGCGATGGCACAGAGACCGAAGTGGCATGCGCCACTGAAGACTGCGTCCAGAATAAATGAAGGCTGCCACCGCGCACACCACGCGCCCTTTTATTACGTTCTTCAATCACGCACCGGTGCGGTGCGGGCCTTGCGGGTTTCCGTTCTGTCCTCCCGACACACAATCCATTTCCAAATATTGACGGGCAACGAGCTGACACCGGTTCGTTAGAGCTGCTACAGCAGTGGCCGTCAGCTGTGTCGGCTTTTTTCTTCCTTCAGCGCGTCTGAAGCAAACCATTAACCCTTCACTACCCTCACACTACTAGAAATATATATATATATATATATATATATATATATATATATATATATATATATATATACGTATGATTGTATGTATAAGCTAACCATAATAAGAATACATTTTAATGTCATATTTATATGGAAATATCTTTGAAAATTATTTGAAATTAAAAAAGAATTATACAATTTTACTGAATATTGCAATTCTTAGTAGTTGAAAACATAAAAAACTCCCTATCAACTACAGTTTCCACACAAATTTTTGTAGTTACAGTTAAATTCAACTAATTAAAGCTCTTTTGCATTTCTTAAAGGGGGTCTACCAAGAGCAGGCCTAGGAGCTGAAAGCCTAAGGCACTCTTCTTAAAGCTTACATTTCTTAGAAGATCATGGAATTCAGTTAAAGATGCAAAACATCCACAGAGAAACATGAAGAGATCACCCTGAACACACTAATATGACAAAAAAAAAACAAACAAAAAAAACATGTTGCCTCAAAGAAGCAAAACGAGTAGCAGATGTGCAAATTAACCTAAAGAACTCATTGACCGCAAAAAATTTAGAAAATTACCCAAAACACACAAAAAACTACAAAGGAACAATATTATAAATGTCTTCCCAATACATGCAATGATTAATATGAACCACTGTTATTCTAATGATCTAGTTTTAAAGAAAATAAGTAAAAACTCCCTTTCAATCACAATATCTACTCATTTTTAATAGTTACAGTTTGATATAACTAATTAAATCTCTTTTGTATGCCTTAAAAGAATAGAACACCCACAGAATGATGTGCCTTCATTTTCTGCTCACCCTCATGCTGAGCAAGACTCTGGAGCACTTTTTTAAAATCTCATGCTGATGCTGTTTTTTTGTTTTTGTTTTTTCGTTATCTGCTAACAATCAGGGATTCACCGGTGCCTGAACCAAAAAAGGTCCATAAAAGTCCACAAAAATTTGTCAATAATCCTCAATCCTCTTCGTCCAATGTAATCCAAGTGTCCTGAGTGGGTAGCGTCCATAATTTACTCGAAACACCATTATTTAGTATATTTTTAGAGCCTAAACAGTAGAGCATATTCTTTGTTTTAAATCAATAGCCGACCCCTCTTGTGTTTGTCCCGGTTTGTCCGTTGCTCAGTCGCTCTTACCCCAATGTAAACAGCGAATTTCTTCTTCTACGCTTGCATTATCGGCAGAGTAGGCGTTGAACGCTACGGCTTCTGTAGTGTCGTGAACTCACATCACGGAAGTCATTTCAAGTAAATTGTGGACGCTACCCACTCAGGACACTTGGATTACATTGGACAAGCAGCATGGAGGAATATTGACAAGTTTTTGTGAACTTTTATGGACCTTTTTGTGTCAAGCACTAGCAATCTCCAGCTGCATTTGAGATATTAAAAAAGTGCTCCACAGTTTTGGTCAGCATGAGGGTGAATAGAAAATAAACACACATTATTCTGTGGGTGTACTATTCCTTTAAGTGAGCCTAGAAAGAAAAGGGCAAGGAGTTGAAAGCCTAAGGGACCCGTCATAGAATGCTTACATTTCTGAGAAGATCACCGATTTCAATTAAAGAAGCAAAACATCTGTAGAAAAGCATAAAAGTTATTTAAAGAAACACAAAAGAAAACCAAATTGACTAAAAAGGAGAAAACTTGACCTTAAGAGGCTAAATATAAGCAGCAGACAGGCACATTAATCCCAAAATATATTATTATAAAGAGCTGAAGAAAAATTATCTAAAACAAAAGCAAAACAGCTATGTGGACACAACAAATGCAACCACAGGACAAGTAAAATAATGATAAAATACCCACAGAAATAAAAAAAAGCCCTTAAATTTATACATTATCCAAATGAGACTCAAAACAGTTATAAGAACACATTCAACAGCTGCAGCAGATGACTCCAAAGACACACACAGCGATGCCACAGACACAAAAGGACTAAAAAGAGTTGTATCAGAGACTTAAACACCCACAAAGGACACAAAATCATATTCAAAAGACAGAAAAAGCCTAAAATGAGTTCGTATATGCACAGCACAGCCTTTAAGAGGTATAGAACGATCCCCAAAGAGCCTTCCCCAGTCAGCAGCGATGTATTTAGCTGCAAAACGTATTACATGAAACCCATCTCTGAGGGAAAATCCAGTTAAAAGCTGAGCAGAGGCTCCCTTTCCTCTTAGTATTAATCAGCCTATTTGCAGGTGTTAAACAGCGCCCCCGTGGTCATATGCTGTAATTACAGGCCAATTGCAGCAATTAAAAGCCAGTTTTTATCAACACTATTTTTGGTTTAATCACTTGCTGCCTTCAAATAAGAAAATCCCAAATCATCTGACTTTCATGCTCATCTCACAGCTGAAGATTACATTTATCATTTTGGCAAGACTGAAAGCACCAACCACATGCTGTTTTGATTTCACTGCCAGCTATTCTGTTCAAACAGTTGACTCATTCTCTTCCTGTCTATCTGATATTATTTTTTCTTCATTTTTATCACCAAGCCTGGGGGATTTCCGGGGGCTTCAGACCGCCAGGTTGCATGCACTCTCCCACACTTATCAGAGGATTGAACTGCATCTTTGCTGATGGCTGCTGATACACCCAAAGGCTCATTCTGTCCCAGATTTTTAAACTCCCTGAAAACACACGCATACACAAACTCACTCGCCACTGTACAGTCATGTAAGAGGAAGTGTGTGTGTGTCTTTCTGTGGCTGTTTCTTCCTTGTTGTCTTCTGCAAACATACAAAGACTCTTTGTGTTTCAGCATGTTTTGTTTCTTCCTTTTACATCTGCGGCTGTGAAAGATTGGCGTTTGTATGTCTTTCACTGTTTTAATTTTTCCTGTTTTCTGGCCATTTTGTCTACAAGTGCCGATTATAAGGTAGCAAGTCAATATATTTAGTCATGTAGACTGTACAGCACTTTTCAAGTCTTACGTTACAGTAAAATTACTTTACACTACATATCACATTCACCCAAGTGGTTCAGTGTCTTACCCAAGGGTACTTTAGCACAGGGGTGCCCAAGTCTGGTCCTCAAGAGCTACTATTAGGGATGCACGATTTTGGAATTTGGCTGATATCCGATACGCCAATATTTTAAAACTCATGTGGCCGATAACCAATATCGAAACCGATATTAAAGCTGAAAAAATAAGCTGTCATTTCCGACTCTTTGAAAAATAGGGGGTGGGAAAAAATATTGATACACTGAAATATCGCAATATTTTCATATGCCGATATCAATCGATATTTAAAAATGCAGTATCGATCTATTTTACTGACAAAATCTCGCAAGATTTCATCGTTCTGTTACAAACTCTCGCAATATTTTGTTAATTCTCGCTAGATTTCCTTAGTAAAATAGATTGATAACCACGTTTTTAAATATCATTATGATATCAGCATGTGAAAAATTTGTGAAATTTTTGTGAATTCTCGCGAGATTTCGTAACAGAACGATGAAATATTGCGAGATTTCATTGGTGAAATAGATCGATACCACGTTTTTAAATGTCAATATGATATCAGCATAAGAAAATATCAACAATATTTCAGTGTATCAATATTTTTTCCCACCCCAAGTCTATAGAAGTTTTAAAGTCTGTAAAAAAATAAGTTATTGAAGAAGAAGAAGTTGTTTTTGGGTTTAGACTTTAGAAACAGCGGGCTGATCGGTTAAATATCGGTGGGTGGCCAATGTCCGATACTCAGTTTTAAGGCCGATAAAGGCCGATACCAATAGGGGGCCGATTAAATTGTGCATCCCTAACTACTATCCTGCATTTTTTAGAACATACCCTCCAGCACAGCTGAATCAAAATACTAATTCCTTCATGTGCATGTCATTCAGAGGCCTGGTAACGAGCCATTCATTTGATTCAGGTGTGTTGGGGAAGGATAGTAGCTCCCGAGGACTGACTTGGGTACCCCTGCTAACATGTAGCCTGGAAAAGCCTGGAATCAATCCCTACTGTTGATAAACAACGGCTCTTCCACCTGAGCTACAGCAGCCCACTCATCTAGACGTGGTTCAAATATAGCCTACATTAGGGATGTTTGATATTGGCTTTTTTTTCTGTTTTTACTGATTTCCAATATTGTCCAACTCTCTTCATTTCCAATATCCAATATCAACTGATATTGATATGTGCAGACAGCTGTGAGGTTGTGTCTCTCATATTTTGAGAAGTACAACTATAATTTGCTCTGAGAGCAAAGATCCTAAAATCTTCTTATCTCAGCCAGAGGAGTTCATTTTGACTTCTGGCTGCTATATATCAGATACTAGCAGGTATTAGCAACATGTGGCTAACTCTAATGTTTCTGACAACTTGGTAACTTAACCAACAACTTAAAACCAGACATATTATAAGCAGCTTCAAAGCAAGTCAGTCTGTAGCAGCAGCAGCTGCACCGTAGTCACATGACTCTGAAAGGAATGCTGCGATATGAAGTTCTTCCAGAATAACAGGGACTTTTCTACATGCTAGACCAATACGATCGACAAGATCTCATGAGATTTCATTTGTAAAAAAAATATTGGTCCGAAAACTCAATACTGATATTTTCTGATATTACATTTTAATGCTGATATCAGCCGATAATATTGGTAGGCCGATAATATCGGACATCCCCTGGCCTTTATCAAATAGATTTGGGGATTTCAGGGCAATCAAAATGAATGCATTACTGCAAAGGTATTGATATGTCAAATTAACAGCTGACTTTTTAAAGTTATACCGTGTAACTTTTGGGCACTAAACCTGTAACTTCCCACAGGCGCCACAACTGTCTCAAAATTAAACAGTCTCAATCTGTGTTTTATAAAAGTGTTGCAGACCACTTTGAAAAGCTGATTTTTAAGTCATCAACCCACTAATCAAAGCACTCCAGGTTACATGATCCAATGAGAGACGGCCCGCTCCTGAGAAGTTACAATGCCTGGTTTTTGAGAATGGCAGCCCCCTCAGAGCAACGGCATGCGTCAAGTGCTCTATATTGACTGCAGAAATCAGCTATAGTTACTTATATTAATAATAATTTTAGAATATAATGTATCCTAATATTTGGCTAACATTGGGTTCAAAAGTTACACGGTATCACTTTAAATTTTTGCATAAATCACTAAGTTGTTACTAATAAACACTAAAATCCTAATTCGGCAATAACTCAGTGAGAGAAGCTGGTTTTGGGCATGTACGTAGGTGCCTTGTCACAGCAGTGAACCGAATCCACCAGAAAACATTTATATTTATTTAACAAGTTTTTGATCATTTTCAGGCCTTACATGTGGAGTTTTCATCATTGGGCGCCCAGAAAGAAAGTCATCACAGGTGCTATTCTAAAAATCAGAATTGGGCCCTATCTTGTGAGAAAAGCTGAATTCTGGCATTTGAATCTGACTGTTTCCAAACCTCACATTAAGAGGATGGCCACAGGACGACCCACTTAGTATACCACACAATTATCCACTCAGTCGCAAACACAAATGTATGTTATTTTGGGGGTCGTAGTTCAAAAAAGTGGTGTAGATGATTTTCATAAGTTCAAACTGAGCATCAAAATGGGGAAGAAAAGGCATTTGAACATGGCATGGTTGTTTGGTGTATGCAGAACAGCATCTCTGAACACACACACACATCCAACCTGGAAGCAGATGGGCTACAGCAGCAGAAGACCACACCGGGTGCCACTCCTGTCAGCTAAGAACAGGAAACTGAGGCAACAATTCACACACTCACCAACACTAGACAATAGAAGATGGAGAAACTAATTACAACAGTCTCCATTTCAACTCCACATTTAGATGGAAGGGTCAGAATTTGGTTGAAACATGAAAGCATGGATCCATCCTGCCTTGTATCAGCAGTTCAGGCCCCTTTGGGCCCCTGAGTACCATCAGGGCATGGTTTAACCACCACAGCCTACCCAGTATCATTGCTGACCATGTCCATCTTCTTCCAGCAGGATAATGCACCATGTCACAAAACGATGAGTTCACTGTCCTCCAATGGCCTCCACAGTCACCATATGTCAACCCAACAGAGCTAATATGGAGTAAAACCTCTGGGGAATGTTCCCAACACCTTGTTTAATCTTTGACACCAAGAATTAAGGCACTTCTTAGGGTAAAAGGGGTCCAACCCCACACTGCATGAATAGTAAAAGTTCAGCAGCACTCTTGCAGAGTATGACAGAACAAGTGCTAATAAAAAGAAAAAAAAAAAAGAACTCCTGAATATTTTATTAAACCATGCCCCAGAAAAGTTTGATTTTTCACATTTTCGTCTCATCACGTAAAATTATGAACCAACTCTGAGTGTTGATATCTAACAGGACACATTTATAAAGCAGAGGGTTTCACACAGCCTGGAGATATCAATACATGCTCAGACTAAACAGCTTTATCATCTCAGCAGAAAGCTGTGGGAGCTCACCACGAGCTGACGGCACACACTTAATCAAGCCCAGATCTGGGCCAAGTTTCTGAAGACGCTCGTAGCCGAGAGGGAGCATCTTTATCTCTCGTGTGAGGGAAGGAAGCTGGGCAGAACGCAATCTTCAGGATTATTATTCCCTCTCCTGCACTCCTTGAAAATGAAGCAGAGATTTTATAACACATTTACTCATTAGAATAAATGACCTGTTGGCAAACTTGTTATTCTGCGAACTAATCAGCAGCAAAATCCTCTTTAATCTTCCAGTAAATTAACACAACCACCAGGAAAAAAAAAGGCACAGCTGTAGAATAAAGGAGGGAAAGGATTCATTGTAATGTATTGATAAAAAGGATAGATTTTATGGCACAAACTAGTGAAAAGTTTGGAAAGCTGCCATGTATGTGGAGCTGATGAGCAGTTCAGGACCACAGACAGCGACAGCCAAAGCTGCTTATACTCCTCTGAAGATGCCGGAGGAACTGAGGATTACGCTGCTCATATGCAGCCTATCTGCTGACACATTTATAACATATGATATCAACATCGATCATCTGTTGCTGCATAACTTGCTTTATACAGAGAAAAGCTGTGAGGAGAGCAATGTTGAATAATGATGCAAAATTCAGTCCACTGACACTGATGTCCAACTAATTCCAGTGCTTAAGATTTTATTTTATGGACTGATATTTCAATCCATAACAGGATTCAGTCAGTGGCCCCGTGGATTCAAACTTAAAGGTACAGTATGTAAAAATCAAAGGTCAACAGCAGAAGAATGTGATAAATAATTCAAAACTGTGTTTCTATTGATGTGTAATCGCTGCACTGGAATAGCTGTTATATGTTGATTTTCTTAGAATGATTCATTTATATCTGCTTGCTGGGCGGTGCACATATGGAGGCTGCTATATTGCTCCACCATTTTTCCTATGGTATCCCTTAATAGACAAAACAATGTGTGTGACATAACAACCCTCTGAGCTTTTAAAACTGCTGTACCATCTTTTTTTAAAGGTAGAGTCTGACATTTCCCCCCTGAAAATAAACATTAGACTTGTGCAAGTGAAATCCATCTCAAACTGCGTCTTTGGGCCTCTACTTGCAGTGTCGTGGTGAGTTTGAATGTAACTCTCTCCCCCTGCCTATAATTTTCTCTTTAGCTTTGGTTTGTTGTATTCGGGATGATTTTGGGTGGAGATTTCTGTTTATATCACCAGCAAATGACAGAGCTAAGGACATGACATCGTGTGGGAATAAGCTCAAGATTGGAGCAGACGCCAGTCACTCGAATCCCCCCGAAGGAAAAAGAAATAAAGAAAGAAAAAATAATGCAAGTTGGAAAAACCAGGGCTAATATTAGTTTGGCTTTTACCCGCTTCTGAGCTCTGAAGGAGGCTTTCAGTCTTAATAGTTTAATGAAAGAGGCGGCCATTAGCCTGAGAGGGAGGGCGCTAAGTTTGAATGCTGCTATTTGCAAATAGAAATGGTGGGGGGACTTTGGACTCTACTTTTAATGGGAGTTAAAGCACTGTCTGGGATAAGTAATGCCTTAAGACAGTGATTCCCAACCCTGGTCCTCAAGGCACACTATCCTGAAGATTTTCCATTTTGCCCTGCTAGGACACAGCTGATTTAAATGAAATGGATCTCTGACGAGCTCTGCACCAGTCTGCTTCTGACCCATTAATGTGAGTCAGCTGTGTTTCAACAGGGGAACATGGAAAGTCTTCAGGATAGTATCCCTTGAGGACCAGGGTTGGGAATCGCTGCCTTAAAAGACATAAAAAAAAAAGTTACTCAGATCCACCCACAGATGAACGCATATTTTTATCTGGGAGAAATTGGCCACTAACAGCCACCGAACATTCATAACAGTGCTTGGAATATGAAGTCATATGAAAGAAAACATTTTTTCTTTCAAATACCCATCTTTACCACTAGATGTCAGTAATTGTTCCACTGTACCTTTAAATGTAGAAAACTGTCATGACTCAATAAATAAGGAGGATAAAGTGGGTTTCAATGGATCCAGTTCACCACTTTGACAAAACACTGACATGCTTACATGCTTCTCTTACCAGGATAAATTTGTATATTTTTAATGGCACGAGTAACCGTTTAATTGATTATGCAGTTTTTCTGATTGCATCAGCTGCATATGGTAGTGGCAGAATGTTTTTTGTCAGTGGCCATATTTTTGACTGCACTACGTAAACTAATATGTACAGTATGTGTGTACTCGTGACTTGTGAGGTCGAAGTATACGCCTGAAAGAAAGGCTCCCCTGAAAGCCCTTGTGGAATTTGAACCTTGGGTGGCACAAATATGGCAGCTGCTGTGCATGTGGACCCAGGGTATGGAGATATAAATGGCTCAGTCTAAGAGAATAAAGAAAGGGCGGCTGTGCTCGGGTGGAAGAGCAGTCGTCTTTCAACCGGAGGGTTATCGGATCGGTCTAGGCTCCCAGACTACATGCCGAAGTGTCCTTGAGCCCAAGACACTGAACCCCAAGTTGCCTCCCGATGTGCCCATGGGGTATGAATGTGTGTGACTGTGTGTGCGACTGAGTGAATGTGATATGTAGTGTAAGCGCTTTGAGCAGTTAGTATGACTGGAAAAGCGCTATATAAAGAAAAGTACAGTATTTACCAAAACATTTATTTTAGGCTATTAGATACCCACAGAAGAGGATGAGGGCCACTGAAGAAAAATACACGTTAGACTTGTGCAAGTGAAATCTAATGTCTGTCCGTGTCTTAGGGCCTCTACTCTCGTGGGGTGGTGATTTTGAATGCAGCTCTGCCTTTTAATTTGCTTTTCCTTTGTTTTTGGTCTGATCCGGGTCGTTTCTGGGTGGAGATTTTCTGTTTATATGCCCCAAAGCCACTGACAGAAAGGACACGACGCTGTGTGGGAAATAAGCTCATGATTGGATCAAACGCCAGTCATGCAAACTCTTTGGGGAAAAAGGAAAAACAAAAATGGTGGACACAGCGGAGATAAGGGAAGTGCAAGTTGGAAAACCAGGGTTAATATTGGTTTGGTTTTTACCAGCTTCAAACTTTGAAGGAGAGGCTGGAAGCTTAATAGACTGAAGAACCATCCGGATGTTAGCCAGAGAGGAGGAGCGCTCAGTTTGAAGGCTGTTGTTTGCAAACAGAAGCAGGGAGGAACTCTGGACTCTACCTTTAATCTCAGAATTCTGACTTTTTTTCCAGAATATTAAAATGGAAGATTTTTGTTTTCAATTTCTGAGGAATTTTTTTATTTTATTTATTTTTTTTATTTCAATTTTTCAATTTTTTCTCAGACTGTTTCGGGAGTTGAAAAGAAAATCTGGAATTTAAAAAAAAATATTCTGGAAAAAAAGTCAGAATTCTGAGATTAAAAATTCAGAATTTTTACTTTTTTTCTCAAAATGTATTTTTTTCTTCAGTGGCCCTAATCCTCTTCAGTAATACAGATAGAAACATAGTTTTTAAACGATATATCAATCTAATTAAAAAAACTTTTATTTATCCCTGATGGGCAGCTTAGTTTCTGAGTTTGAAAGTTAAACTATAACATAAACCCAACAGCATTCAGCAAAAAGAACATTAAGAGAACTATGGCTATCACAGATTTTTTTCTTTTTTTTTTTTTTTTTTTTTTTTTTTTTTTTACTTGTCCTGTTCATATCGAAGATGAATGAAATCTAATAAGCTTTATTCTGTTGAACAGTTTTGCTTTATCAAGCGGAGCTTTATGAATATAAGGTCTCACTTGATATCATGTTTATTCATTTTATTTCTTTATTTAAACATTTGGTCTATTAGCACTATCTACTTCATACTGTCAAATTAAGGGAGAAATGTTAATAGAGGTAATGGATAGAAAGTGAAACAGAGAGAGAGGAGTAAGGAAGAGGAAGAGAGAGAGGAGAGAAAACATGAATCCACTTACACAGTTCACTGGTACATCTGTACCGCGATCCCTAAAAACAACCAAGGTCTCTGTTGGAAAACAAATAGCAATCCCCTACAGGAGGACTCCAGGTGGTCAGCATCTCAGACTGTTAATGTAAACACACGCAGAACTACATGCAGAGAAGAGGTACAACCTAGTCAGCAATGGGAAGCAGGAGGAAGAGGTACAACCTAGTCATCGCAATGGTAAATGCCAGAGAAGAGGCACAACCCAATACCGCAATGGGAAGCAGAGAAGAGGTACAACCTAGTCATCGTAATGGGAAGCAGTGTCACAGTGCACACATGCATAATAAAGGGTACCCGTGGTGATACAGCGTGTTGCTAGATTTTTTCAAAAGAATTAATAAGTAGATAGTAAGTTACTATTTGTAACTGTGACAAATGAAAAACATCAGATTCTACCCTCTCTGTTTAAAACCATTTAATGGCCGAAGGAATAAAGGAAGGAGTTGGACTATCTGTTCTTCTTGGTGGAGCAAGATCACACTGTCTAGAGGGCATTAAGCAGAAGGTCTCACACACGATGTGGTCACTTTGTTATAATTCTAAGTTTGTTTTTTTCCAGATGGAGCTCAAATCTCCTAGCTGGACTGATATTAAGGCTGTTATTATCCTTAACCCATAAAACCAGCTGATAACAAGAATATTGAGAGCATTTCTTAAATGAAGGGGATAATAATAATGACAGAATGATCTTTAAGGTTACATGAAAGGAATTCATCTTTTCGCATCAAGTGGATTCTTTGTTGAGCTCGTTCATCAGTGAATTTTTTGTTTTTGTCAAACTTGAGAGTCAAACAACACAACCAAATACCTACAGCTGTCTACAACTTCTACTTTTTCTCGATGGATGATGCTGAGAAAAGGTCACTGTTCTTCCTAAAATCTATGATTATTTTCTTTGTTTTTGCAACATAAGGGTCTAAATAATCATCATCACAGCATTTCACAGCCACTCCCCCGCTCCCTGAGGCAGTCAGGAATATTAATCCACTGTCTTCTTGACTTGTACTCTAAAGCTTGCCACCTCTGGTTCCTTCAAGCACTCTAAATTGCAATAAAAAAATTAAATTCATTTCTTTTTATTAAAAAAAAAGCTTCCAAGAAAGTGTTTTGTTCATTCTATTTCATTTGTTCTATTCTATTCAATTCTATTCTATTCTATTCTATTCTATTCTATTCTATTCTATTCTATTCTATTCTATTCCATTTCATTTTATCTTATGTGCTGGGACTACCAAACTGAAAATAAATATAAAATTATTCTTCTCTTTAATAAATCACTTGCCCCATCTTTTGGCCATGAGCACTTCTCTTGACTGCATAAGGAATGAAGACGACTAATATGCACCACTTAATCTGGCCGTGAACTCTTGCACCAGTGGCTCCTCTTCTCCACCTTTTTTTCTCCACATAGGCTGCCTGAAGACGATATCAAACGCTCCGTTAAAGTAGATTAAAAATAAATATACCCATAGAATAAAGGTGGATGATACAAAGAATTCAAGTTGACCTTGTTTTTTCTTCTTTTTTTGAAATCTTTAGTTTCGAAACTATTTCTTTCATAGAAATGCTTCCAATAAAAATCACCTCAGACAGTATACTTTATTATTAAACCGAAGAGTGGATCATCTTTCCAGAAGAGGCCCTAAAATATGTTTTTTGTGCAAACAGTAGCGATCTCTAGTGAAAGCCAAGGTGGAAGCCTGGATAGTTCCACAACAAAGACAGAGAAAGCATAGGATGAGTTAGTGCATCACAATCAGTTGAAGATACTCAGATTCTCTAAAAAAATGAGCCATGATGAGATTTAATACCTGTGGTAGTGTTATTAAGACTATATCTGGGATATCATGTGACCTTTTAAGAAATGAGCCCCCACAGTAAGTCATGTGTCTATCCAACAATCCATACAGGACGTGGTGTTTGTTTAATTGTTGAGTTTAGCTTAATTTTTTCATGTAACTAGGTATATTTTTTTCTCTTTACTATCTGCAAGTTTTCTTCTTGGACTAAAAATTTAGTGAAAAATAAAAACAGTTTAGCAACTACATTGTTAGGAGTTGAATCCATTAGGGTGTCAAGTATTGTTAAAGGTACAGTACGTAAGAATTACTGACATCTAGTGGTAAAGATGGGTATTGCAAAAAAGATGTTTTCTCCAAATGACTTCATATTCTAAGCACTGTAGTAAATGTACGGTGGCTGTTAGTGGCCAAAATTCTCCCAGACATAAATATGATTTTATCTGTGAGTGGATCCAGTGGTCTCAGGTGTAGCTATGACTGTACTGAGTAACTACTTTTTATGTCTTTTAAGACATGAATTGTCCCAAAAAGTGCTCTATCTCCCATTAAACAAAGCTGGTTACAGCAGATTTAAAGTTCAGTGAGTTTCTTACTTCACACGCATTCTTCTGTCCATTCAGGGACACCGTAGTAAAAATGGTGGAACAAATATGGTAGCCTCCATATGTGCACCACCCAGCAAGTAGATATAAATGACTCGTTCTAAGAAAATAAACATATAACAGCTATTCTAGTGCAGCTGTTACACATCAATAGAAACAGTTTTGAATTATATATAAAATTTTTCTGCCATTGACCTCTTATTTTTTACACATTGCACCTTTAATGATAATGACGAATTGTGATGTTCTTTTCTGGTACAAGGTACATATTTTCAAGTGTAAGTATAAAAAAATGCTAAAAAGAATTTTGAATTCTTAAGCTCAGGTTCTCTGGACCAATTAAAAACAAATTTTTAATTTTTCCAGACTTTTTGGATGTTTGATGAGGCCCTTTGTGGTCAGATGCTGCCATGTGATTTGTTTTTAATATAACGGAGCTACCTGTGGTAAACTATTTTTTTTTGGGATCTGTAAGTTTTCCGTGTGTTTATGTTTAGTTTTTCCCTCCAGTTCCTGCATTCCCAACGGCGTGGCGACCCAGTACTGGCTGATTACCCAATCATCTCACCGATGACTGCACTGATACCATGCTGTTTAGAAGCCTGGGTCTGCTCCTCACTCTAGCCAGTCTCTCTGTATCCATTGTGCTATTGTACAGCCGAAACTTTAAATTCCATATTTCTGTAGAAACTATTTGCGAGATAACATTTTTTGCTTTTTTTCTTTTCCTCTGCCTGTTTCCAGGTTTCAGACGGCTTGATTTTGGATCTTCTGTTCATTTGAAAACTTACAGTGCTCCTTCACACATGAGGACAGTAATAAGCTTTAAGGTCGGCTGTGAGTCAATCATCTGCCATCTCTCCTGGAAGTTTCTGTGTTCATCAGGAAAACACCCTCTTTGTTCAATAGAGTTCAGCTGATTCTCTGAAAATCTTCATTCCAAGGAAATCTTCCCTGAGGATTTGCCCTGCAGGCCAAACGTTGAATGTGTGACATTTTACTGCTGCCTGAGAAATAGCAGCTCATTTTGAATTTGATAACAGTGACATTTCAAGGAAAGAAAGCAGTAATAGGGCAATAACACATGAATGCGTATTAAAAAGAAAAACCTTGGAGAAGCTGAGTTTTTAGAAATAAATCTGCTAAAAACCCACAAATTGTGGGGCATTTTCAGAATAATGTTCCTTATTATGAACAGCATGGCTTAAGAACAGCCGTGGGGAGAGCAATTTTCTTGCATGATCAGTTAAAAACATTTTAAATATTAGGACTGCTTTAAACGCCTTAAACCATGCCCCTATAGTGAGGCATGGTGGAGGCAATATGATGCGATGGGATGGTTCTCAAAGGGAATATGAATGTAAACAAATATAGAAAGGTCCTGGATGCATGAGTTGTACAAATCATACAAGTGGAAGCTTGATGGAGAGGTTGAGATGAACAAACATACAAACAAACAAACAAACAAACAAACAAACAAACAAAAAAACCCAAAGGCTTGTGGTGAGTTTATCTCTCTCTGTACTGTCCATCACACTCATGGTGCCAACTTTAAAGAAATAGTTCACCCACAGAATGATGAAACTTTATTTTCCACTTAACCTCATGGTGAGAAAGACTCTGAGCACTTTTTTTAATATCTCAAATGCAGCTTCGGAGATCAGGACGGCTTCTTGTTTTCCCCCAAGTTTCATATAATGGAGTTCTGGTCCGAGCCAAAAGATCCATAAAAAGTCCACAAAAACTTGCCAATATTCCTCCATACTGCTCGTCCAATGTAATCCAAATGTCCTGAGTGGGTAGCGTCCATAATTTACTTGAAACAATGTCATTTAGTATATTTTTAGAGCCTAAACAGTACTACATCTTACTTACTCTTAGCACAATGTAAACATTAAAATGTGATCTGCGTCTGGTTCCAGGTTTCTGAGCAGCAGCTTGATGACCTGCTGTGCTGATAAGGTTTAATGGGCTTATAATGCCATGTCCTGATGCGGGACAGCAGGTCTTAATATCTGATAAAGCCGAAAGTGCCCATCATCAGCGCACAGCTCCTCAAGTAAATGGTGAAACTCATCACACTCTGAATGCCTCTGAATTACCTGGAGAACCCAAACACGGAGCAGACACCCCACGACGGCATTCTATTTTTTTGTTTATCACATGAAGCCAAGTCACTCTGGCCATTGAATTCGCCATTGTACAAAGAGACCGGTGACAAGAAAGAAAAACAAAAAGAAGCTCCTTCCCGATGCTCCTATAGATGCGTGTTCAGCATCTTGAGTGATTTTCAGCATTCTCTAGAATCTTGGGTGGAAACCCCTCAAAGTGCGTCGGGGCATCTTTTTTTTTTTTGTAAATACAGTTTATTGAATATTTTCAAACCATTTTAATAACATAGAAAAAACAAACAGACAAACAACAAAAAGCATCTCTGAACAAAGAGATGGCAAAACCTCCACCCACCCACCCATCCCCAACCCAACAGGCTGAGTGCACATGCCATTTTTGCAAGGTATGCATGTGTATATTGGCGTATCAAGTCCCAGATGTACAGTGCAAGGTGAGGGAAGAACAAAACAAAACAAAAAAAAAAACCAAACAAAACCAGAAACATAAATAATATGTGTAAATACAAAGACAGGAAATTTTTTATGACAAATATAACAGCACCGGCTTTCTTGTTAAATCACCGCCGGGAAGGACGTCATTGCTTTGAAGTATTTAATTAGAGGGTCCCCAGTATTGGTAAAATTTTTCAGTATAGCCCCTTAAGGAGAATTTAACCTTTTCTAACTTTAAAAGGGTCATTGTATCTCGCAGCCAAGATGTAGTGGAAGGTGGTGTTTTATTCTTCCACAGAAACAGTATTCTACGACGAGCTATAAGTGAGGTAAATGATAAGATAGTTTTTTGTTTTTTGACATGATTTCTCCTGGTCTAGGTACTCCAAATATGGCAATGTGAGGACATGGTTTAATATCTTGTCTCAGGATGTCTGAAATTATTTTAAAATATAATTTCCAGTAGTCCTCTAGCCCTGGACAGGACCAAAACATGTGTGTATGGTTACAGGGGTTTTAGGAACATCTATCACACATGTCTGCAGTACTTGGGTATATCTTTGCTAGTTTAGTTTTACTATAGTGTGCCCTGTGAACAATTTTGAATTGTATTACTTGAAATCTTACACTAGGCAGACAGGACTTATTTCTTTAAGTGCTGCAGACCACCAGTTTTTCCTTCAGATTGATGCCCAGTTCTGTTTAATCTGTTTTAATCTTCGCCAAGGCAGGCGGAGGATCTGAGGTAAGTAAGCCATATAAGAATGATGTGTGACGTTTAGGTCTCTCTACAAGGGGTAGAGAAAATCAATACCAGAAAGGGGAGGTAGAGTTGGAAATGAGGGGCTATTTGTTCTAAGAAGTGGCGGATTTGGAAATACCTGAATAAGTCGGTTGACTGGAGATTAAATTTAGATTGTAAGTCTTCAAAACTGGGGAAGATTCCCCCTATATAAAAATCACCAATTGTTTTCAGTCCCCGTCTCTCCCAGACTGCAAATCTGGTGTCCATATGAGCGGGTTTGAATAAAATGTTATTAAGTGGAGTGCCACGTGGAATTGTTTCCCAATTCTGATTATGTTTGATTTGCTGCCAGATTTTTAAAGTAGCAGATACAATTGGATTATCTGTATACTGCTTGACTTTTAATTTACCAGGGGTAACATAATAGAGCCCTCAAAGGGTAATGGCAGCTGTAAGACTCTAGCTGGCACCATATTGTCTCAGGGTTAAATGCCCAAAACAAAATTTTGTGCATATTGCACGCCCAGTAATAACGCTGCAAGTCAGGCAGTCCCAGACCACCACCATCCACTCTGGCTCCTTGTAATAATGACTTCTGAAGTCTGGGAGGTTTTGTTGCTCCATATGTACGATGAAAGGATGCCATTTATGTTGATAAAAAAGGTTTTGGGTAGATACAGAGGAAGGCACTGAAATAGATATATGAAGCGGGGAACTATATTCATCTTTATACTTTGTATCCTTCACGGCCAAAGTAAATTGAAGTTTACCCCACTTTTGGAGGTCTTCTTTAACCTTGTCCAATAGTACAGCAAAGTTGTCATCAAATAGACTTTTTATGTTTTGGGAAATATTGATACCCAGATACTTAAACTTAGTTGAGGAAAAGTGGAAAGGTAGACAAGATGGGGAAATATCCTTTGCTGGCTGATTAATAGGAAAAAAGTCACTTTTATTAGCGTTAAGCTTGTATCCTGAAAAGCCTCCAAAGATTTGGAGTATATCCAAGACACGAGGCACGGTGTTAACTGGATCAGAAACATAAAGTAAGAGGTCATCCGCATACAAAGAGATCTTATGTTCGATTCCACCCCTCTTAACGCCTGGGACAGAGTGATCGCTTTTCAAGGCAATAGAAAGAGGTTCGATCGCCAAGGCAAAAAGGAGGGGAGAGAGTGGGCACCCCTGGCGAGTTCCTCGTGTTAGAGGAAAAAAAGGGGGATCTCAAAGAATTAGTGCACACACAGGCCTGCGGAGATGTGTAAAGCAGTCGAATCCAGGAGGAGAAGTGATCGCTAAAGCCAAATTTCTTAAGAGTAAAAAAACAGATATGGCCATTCAACACGGTCGAAAGCCTTTTTGGCATCTAAAGAAACTACAGCTTCTGGGACTTGCGATGTTGATGGAGAAAGTACTATATTAAGGAGACTACGAATATTTGTAAAGGAGTGCCGATTTCTTATGAAACCCGTTTGTGTAAAGTACAATTAACAGATAAAGCTGTAGTCTTGGTCAGTTAATAGAGTACTCAGATATCATTGAAAATTTATTGATCAATGTGATTGTCTGGGAGAGAGATGTTGATGAGTTCTGAAGGAAAAGCAGTACGTCGTCTGCATAAAGACTTACTTTATGTTCTAGATTTTTGCCGGGGATCCCTTTAATATCTTTAAATATTTCATATCTAAATGTTTTTGTTTTCTTATATCATGTTGTGGTGGTAAGCTGAAGAAAAAATGGATGTATGATGTTCCTAAATCTACAAACTTAGCATACAAATAAACTGAACGTGATAACCAGTGTTTGATGACATCATAGGAATTGTTTTGTAGCCTCTCTGATTTCATTTCAGAAACTTTCTCACAGTGATAGAAATTCACTGAAGTGGGAAGCATTCATCAAAGATGAATCGCACCGTACACCACATACCACGGTAAATGAAAAACCAGAAGTCCTGACTTGCTTAGTAGCCTACATTAACCCTTAAAACTGAACGACTTTTTATTTTTGTTCCGCCCTTTTTTTTTTCAAAATAAAAATTCACATGGTTCAATGAAAATGGAAAAAAGTGTGTGTGTGTGTGTGTGTGTGGGTGGGGGAGGGGGGGGGTTACGGCCTTATCTGGGGCCTCGCTGTAAACAGAAACTTGTAAAAATTGAACATTGGTCCTCACACATGTATTTGGGTTATTACGTATTTTTATCCAGTCTATGAAAGAGGAATCGAATTAAAGTATCGGAACCTTTAATCTCAGTCAGCATCAGAACCTTTAATCCCAGTCAGCATCAGAACCTTTAATCCCAGTCAGCATCAGAACCTTTAATCTCAGTCAGCATCAGAACCTTTAATCTCAGTCAGTATCAGAACCTTTAATCCCAGTCAGCATCAGAACCTTTAATCCCAGTCAGTATCAGAACCTTTAATCCCAGTCAGCATCAGAACCTTTAATCCCAGTCAGTATCAGAACCTTTAATCCCAGTCAGTATCAGAACCTTTAATCCCAGTCAGCATCAGAACCTTTAATCTCAGTCAGTATCAGAACCTTTAATCCCAGTCAGTATCAGAACCTTTAATCCCAGTCAGTATCAGAACCTTTAATCTCAGTCAGCATCAGAACCTTTAATCCCAGTAAGCATCAGAACCTTTAATCTCAGTCAGTATCAGAACCTTTAATCCCGGTCAGCATCAGAACCTTTAATCCCAGTCAGTATCAGAACCTTTAATCCCAGTCAGTATCAGAACCTTTAATCCCAGTCAGCATTGGAACATTTAATCCCAGTCAGCATCAGAATCTTTAATCCCAGTCAGCATCAGAACCTTTAATCCCAGTCAGCATCAGAACCTTTAATCTCAGTCAGCATCAGAACCTTTAATCCCAGCCAGCATCAGAACCTTTAATCCCAGTCAGCATCAGAACATTTAATCCCAGTCAGCGTCAGAACCTTTAATCCCAGTCAGCGTCAGAACCTTTAATCCCAGTCAGCATCAGAACCTTTAATCCCAGTCAGCGTCAGAACATTTAATCCCAGTCAGCATCAGAACCTTTAATCCCAGTCAGCATCAGAACCTTTAATCCCAGTCAGCATCAGAACCTTTAATCCCAGTCAGCATCAGAACATTTAATCCCAGTCAGCGTCAGAACCTTTAATCCCAGTCAGCATCAGAACCTTTAATCTCAGTCAGTATCAGAACCTTTAATCCCAGTCAGCATCAGAACATTTAATCCAGTCAGCGTCAGAACCTTTAATCCCAGTCAGCATCAGAACCTTTAATCTCAGTCAGCATCAGAACCTTTAATCCCAGTCAGCATCAGAACCTTTAATCCCAGTCAGCATCAGAACATTTAATCCCAGTCAGCGTCAGAACCTTTAATCCCAGTCAGCATCAGAACCTTTAATCTCAGTCAGCATCAGAACCTTTAATCCCAGTCAGCATCAGAACCTTTAATCCCAGTCAGCATCAGAACATTTAATCCCAGTCAGCGTCAGAACATTTAATCCCAGTCAGCATCAGAACCTTTAACCTCAGTCAGTATCAGAACATTTAATCCCAGTCAGTATCAGAACCTTTAATCTCAGTCAGTATCAGAACATTTAATCCCAGTCAGTATCAGAACCTTTAATCCCAGTCAGCATCAGAACCTTTAATCTCAGTCAGTATCAGAACATTTAATCCCAGTCAGCATCAGAACCTTAAATCCCAGTCAGTATCAGAACCTTTAATCCCAGTCAGCATCAGAACCATTAATCCCAGTCAGTATCAGAACCTTTAATCTCAGTCAGTATCAGAACCTTTAATCCCAGTCAGCATCAGAACCTTTAATCCCAGTCAGCATCAGAACCTTTAATCCCAGTCAGCATCAGAACCATTAATCCCAGTCAGTATCAGAACCTTTAATCTCAGTCAGTATCAGAACCTTTAATCCCAGTCAGCATCAGAACCTTTAATCCCAGTCAGCATCAGAACCATTAATCCCAGTCAGTATCAGAACCTTTAATCTCAGTCAGTATCAGAACCTTTAATCCCAGTCAGCATCAGAACCTTTAATCCCAGTCAGTATCAGAACCTTTAATCCCAGTCAGCATCAGAACCTTTAATCCCAGTCAGTATTTAGAACCATTAATCCCAGTCAGTATTTAGAACCATTAATCCCAGTCAGTATTTAGAACCTTTAATCCCAGTCAGCATCAGAACCTTTAATCTCAGTCAGCATCAGAACCTTTAATCTCAGTCAGCATCAGAACCTTTAATCTCAGTCAGCATCAGAACCTTTAATCCCAGTCAGCATCAGAACCTTTAATCCCAGTCAGCATCAGAACCATTAATCCCAGTCAGTATCAGAACCTTTAATCTCAGTCAGTATCAGAACCTTTAATCCCAGTCAGCATCAGAACCTTTAATCCCAGTCAGCATCAGAACCATTAATCCCAGTCAGTATCAGAACCTTTAATCTCAGTCAGTATCAGAACCTTTAATCCCAGTCAGCATCAGAACCTTTAATCCCAGTCAGTATCAGAACCTTTAATCCCAGTCAGCATCAGAACCTTTAATCCCAGTCAGTATTTAGAACCATTAATCCCAGTCAGTATTTAGAACCATTAATCCCAGTCAGTATTTAGAACCTTTAATCCCAGTCAGCATCAGAACCTTTAATCTCAGTCAGCATCAGAACCTTTAATCTCAGTCAGCATCAGAACCTTTAATCTCAGTCAGCATCAGAACCTTTAATCCCAGTCAGCATCAGAACCTTTAATCCCAGTCAGCATCAGAACCTTTAATCCCAGTCAGTATTTAGAACCATTAATCCCAGTCAGTATTTAGAACCATTAATCCCAGTCAGTATTTAGAACCTTTAATCCCAGTCAGCATCAGAACCTTTAATCTCAGTCAGCATCAGCACCTTTAATCTCAGTCAGCATCAGAACCTTTAATCTCAGTCAGCATCAGCACCTTTAATCCCAGTCAGCATCAGAACCTTTAATCCCAGTCAGCATCAGAACCTTTAATCTCAGTCAGCATCAGAACCTTTAATCTCAGTCAGCATCAGAACCTTTAATCCCAGTCAGCATCAGAACCTTTGATCCCAGTCAGCATCAGAACCTTTAATCTCAGTCAGCATCAGAACCTTTAATCTCAGTCAGTATCAGAACCTTTAATCCCAGTCAGCATCAGAACCTTTAATCCCAGTCAGCATCAGAACACCCCATTAACCACCCGTTACACCTGAATAATATCAAACAAATGCATTTCTGAGGTAAAAACTTTTCCTTTAAGCTCACCTGCATATTTGTATATTTTCCACAGAGACTCTGTTGTCTGTAACCAGTAAAGACTTCATTTAACGCTTAAAAATACACGAATAATCCAAATATTACACTCGTAGCTCTGCTGCTTATTCCTTATCTTGTGTGCAATGAAATAAAAAAAATCTACCTTTACCTGTATTATATATTTTTTTATTTCTTTGTAAAGTAGATCTGTAAAAAAGATCTGTAAAGAAGTGTCTGCTGCCCTTCTGCTTTCATGTCTCCCCCATTCTTTAAAAGCCCAGTCACGATCCTGATGATTAACTGAGTTAATCATCGCTTGTTTACATCGCTTTGCAACTGTAAACAGGTTTATGTGTGCATTGTTCAAACTGGTTTTGTTCCTGATGTAACCGTGAACAGTACGATCCTCCTTGTTACTCCCCTCACCACAGTCTATTCTGATTTTGTCAAAGAAAAAAAATCTTGTGTCTGGGATCGGCTGTAACGTAAGACACAGCTCACATCTTTACCACTAGATGTCAGTCATTCTTACAAACTGTACCTTTAAGAACAAACTCCTTTTTTACAATCTGGGCCTGGTAAATACCAGAGAGAACTGGCCGGGCTTTCTGGCACCATCATCTTCATTCCTCACGTCTCTGCTTTCAGGACACTTGAACACTTAAAAACGTTACAGTCCATTACAGAGCAGTGGAAGTTCATCGTGGATGAAGCAGCTCACAGTTTCTATTCGCATTGAAACAAACAACAGAAAGTATTTCCATGCATAGAAATTTCCTTTGGGGCCACCACATATCAGAAAGCTCCTCTTGGCTTTACTCCAGCCATTCAGGTCTGTAGTTTTTCTTCTTTTCAGACACACAGAACTTTCTGGCTGCTGCTGATTGGACGTTACCGTCTGTTCAGACGTAACTGCTGGATGCATCATTAAATGTGAAATTGTTGGGTTAACATGTGTTGTTGCTTCTGGACTATTTGTGCTGTATCTAACCTGCATTTTCAGAACTGGTAACAAAGAACCTGCATGTTTGTTTTTATAATACACATTTGATCATTTTTTGTTCTGTTTTATTTAACTTTTTTGTACCATTTTATTTTACTTTTTTTTTTATGTCATATTTTGCTTAATTTCTTATTTTATTCTAAGCTTTCTTTTTTTTTTTTCCACAGAGAACACTTTATTTGTGTTACTAGATATACAAAGCTGGTCACACATAAACAAAGTCTGAACAACAGCACAATATAAGAATATTCAAGGTCCATTCTAAAGTGGTCAAAACCACTTATTCAGTCCATGTCCATTATTCTTATTCACATTTCAGACCCAGGGCTTCCAACGCTTTTGTCCATTTCTGCAGAAAAGCATCAGTTCTTCCATCAATGCAGTATCCCAACTTTATTGAGGTCAGAGCTTCCATAATGAGGGATTTCCATATTGAGATAGATGGAGGTTCACTTCCAACCCATTTCACCATAATAGTTTTCCTCGCCAGCATTAAGAGAGTTTGAGTAACATCTTCATGTTGTAATAAATGGTCAGGAACCTTTCCTAACACACACATAAGTGGATCTACTGATGTTCGTGCATACCGCCCTCCAGAAAGTCTGAATAATATAACATTCCCAAAGACAATGGAGCCTCGTTCCAGTTTGAATTTTACATTTAGGGCAGTTTGGTGAAGCTCTAGTTTTGTATTTACTGTAAATGTAAGGCGATATATAAATATTATGCAGAATATTGTATTGTAACTCTTTAAATCTATTGCACGTTGAAATTCTGGAAGGCAGTATCACCATTTTGTCCCAAACATCATTTGGTATTACACATATTAACAGAGTACACCAAGATTTCCTTAACCACTCAAGTCTATCCAATCTCAAGTTATATATCTCAGTGTAGAACTTTGATATGAAGTGTTTGTGCTTTCCATGTTTCAGAAAAAAACTTTCCCAGCAGGTGAGATTCTTCTGTGAAGTTAAGTGATTTCTAAGCTTCTTTTATTCCATTTTATTCGTTCTTTTGCCGTAAAAACAGCAAACCTTTAAACCTAAACGCAGAAACCAAACCAAAGTAAAACCTTTCATCAGTACATCCATCTCTTACCACTCCGGGAAGCTTTATCTCTGCGATGAGGTACTCCGGCTCTCCAGTCGGAGGCTCCACCAGCAGCGTGAAGTCCGGTCTGAGCATGAAACACACGGACATCAGCTGATTTGACTTAACATGCAACTTTAGATGAAGCAGAAGAAGAGGAGTCACCTTCTCGCTGCAGCTGTGGAGTCCTGCCTGCAGGAAAATGAACCGAGGAGAGATTTTAGTCTGAAACATCTTCAGCTCATCAATCATTGCTCCGTAGTTATGAGCAGTAACAAAGACAGCTCTGCTCAGAATGAAAAGCTGCAGCTGTCTGCATCTGCCAGCATTTCTGTTCGGACATACTGAGGCTGCAGCTCCTGGATCACCGGCCTGCTCTTGGTCCGGATGTTCTGCTGGCTGATGGACCCCAAGAACTTGCGGTTCCTCAGCACCTTCCAGTCTGCACAGACACCACAAATCCATCAGCTGCATCCAGGACACCAGAGACGTGACGCAGACTCACCTCTGCTGAGCTCCAGACTGTACTTGTTCTCCAAACCCTCCACAGAGACCAGGATGACGAACTGCTGGAACAGCGGGTCTCCCTACGCAGCAAACACACACCTTAAATCACACGTCCTGAATGTCACCACGTCTTCTGTCGTCTGGATTCACATTTATGCTCTGTTAGAGCAGCTATTCTTAAAGGAATAGTCCACCCACAAAATGATGTAACTGTATCTTCCACCCCCCCTCATGGTGAGAAAGACTCTGCAGCACTTTTTTAATATCTCAAATGCAGCCGGTGATCAGGAAGGCTTCTCGTTTCCCCCAACTTTCATATAATGGAATTCACCAGTGACTGAACCAAAAAGGTCCATAAAAGTCCACAAAAACTTGTCAATATTCCTCCATACTGCTCGTCCAATGTAATCCAAGTGTCCTGAGTGGGTAGCGTCCAGAATTTACTCCAAACGACGTCATTTACTATATTCTTAGAGCCTTAAAAGGAATATTGTTTATTTCCGCGAAGCACACACATGCACATTCACGAAACTACCGAAGCCTCGGCGTTCAGAGCCTATTTTGCCGATAATACAAACGTAGAAGAAGAAATTCGCTGTTTACATTGTGTTAAGAGCGACAGAGCTGCAGACAAACCCAGACAAACACAAGAGGGTCCAAGAGGGGTTGATGTTGATTTAAAACAAAGAAAGAAAGAAAAACAGAACGTGCGATCTCGTCTGCCGCGGCTTCCGTAGTTTCATGAACGCGCATCAGCGTGTGCACATGTAGTACCGTTTAGTCTCTAAAAATCTACTAAATGATGGTTTCCAGTAAATTCTGGACGCTACCCACTCAGGACACTTGGATTACATTGGACGAGCAGTTTGGAGGAATATTGACAAGTTTTTGTGGACTTTTATGGACCTTTTTGGCTCGGACCCCGGTGAACTCCATTATATGAAAGTTGGGGGGAAACGAGAAGCCTTCCTGATCACCGGCTGCATTTGAGATATTAAAAAAGTGCTCCAGAGTCTTTCTCACCATGAGGGGACGTGGAAGATAAAGTTACATCATTCTGTGGGTGGAATATTCCTTTAAGCTCGAGCCTCCAGCGCCACCTAGAGGCCATGAGGATCATTTATTTACACTGTTATTTATGACTGGATGAGTTGCAATGTAACCTCCCCCCTGGTGGCGCTAATTTGTCAGAGTTCAACAAACAAGCAGAAGACGACACTCAGCTAGCCGCTAGCCTGTAGCTAACGTTGTAAAGAAGGATTAAAACAAAATAATGAAGATAAAAATGGTCCCAAAAATCCACTCTAGTTTATTAAACACGGATTAGAGAGTGGAGATAACAAAGCAGAGCTGAGAAGATGGATGGAGCACCAGCTAATGCTAACACTAATGCTAAAGCTAATGCTAACGCTAACAGAAGCCCTAACACATCCACAGCTTCATCTAGAAACAAACATCACTCGTTGGAAAGAAAGAATTTAAGAAAAAAAAAGAGAGAAAATCAGCTGTTGATCCAGAAAATGTCTGTTATGTTTGGAAGTTCTTTAAAAAATTCTAAGAAAAGTTAAAATAAATAAATTGTTGAATGAAATTTTGTGCTTTAATTTCCTGTCTGAACAAATAAATCCAGGTTTTTACAGATTATTTAAATTGAGCCTTTTGTGATCCAATGTGATCTATTACTGCACCATTTATCTCTTTTTTTAAATCAGTTTCCATCAGTTTTTTCTGTTGTTCCTCTTTTTGTAGTAAAATGTTGTAGATTTTGTGTTTATAGCCTAATTCTGATTTGTTCTTGTAGGAGTCTGATTTTATTCCATGAATTATACGTGTGATATAAATGTGTTTGTGACCATCTCAGAATATATTTTTATATGATGTTATTCATGTTTATCAGCCACATTTTACAGGTTCAGTCTGTTAAAGCAGCTGGATTTGCTTTAGTTATTAAAGAAATAAACCAACAATGACATCATTACACTGATACAGTGTTAAATATGAACCTGGACCAGTTTAGACTGAAAACTGGGCCCATCGTGACAAAGGTTGAGAACCGCTGGTTTAAGGACGGTAAAAGAGTGAAAAGATGAACTGAGATGAGTGGAAGCCAACCTGGCACTTCTGGAAAAACTGCTGGTTGATGACGACATCGTAGGCGGTGCAGCCCTGAGAGCCTGAAACAGACGAAAGGGAGAGTTTACATGCAGTAATTATGTTTGTGGTATAAACATGTAGTTTTATCTCCAGAGCTGTGAATGCTGCTCCGTTTGCAGCTCATTAGCTGAAATATAAACGGTGCATTTTCTGTTTAAACGTGCCGGAGTCTGCCTCGTCATGCTCGAGCTCCTCGTTCCAGCCTCATCATCCCGGTTTCCAGAGCAGAGCTTCAAGCTTACATCCTATCCACGCTGCAAAAACTCAAATCTTACCAAGTAGGTTTTTCTCATTTCTAGTCAAAATATCTCATCACACTCAAAATAAGACAAAATTACTGAAAGAGAAACATTTCAGTGAGATTTATGAACTTGTTTGAAGGCGATGCATCTTATTTTGAGAAATCTTATCAAGAATTTTTGGTTTGTTCTATTGGCAGAATTTTTTTGCTTATTACAAGCAGAAAAATCTTTTTTTAAAAACTTATTTTAAGAGTGGCCAACATTTCTTTTGCTTGTAATAGGCGAAAACATTCTGCCAATGTAGCAAGCAATCTTTTCTTGAAAAGATTTCTCGAAATAAGATGCATCGTCTTCAAACAAGTTCCTACATCTCACTGAAATGTTTCTCTTTCAGTAATTTTGTCAGAAAAATATACTTGCTAAGCTTTGAGTTTTTGCAGTGCATGTGATTTAAAGGAGGAAAAAAGGTTGATTCTCCATTTCATTTCAGACCAGATACAGAAAAAACTCATTTATAATTTGCATTTTATAAAACAAGTACCTGAAAATCTGAACTATGCGAATGAGATCAGGTTAAAGAGTTTGCAGAGTTTAATGAGCCGTTGTGTGGAAACATGACAGCGACAACAGAGCTGTCAGTGCTGAAACGGTTCTGTTAACTCAGCTCCGGGAAGCCGGCCTCCCTCACTCAGCTGGGTCAAGTCCAAACAAACAGAGGAATGTGAGAAGGAAACATATGGATAGAAGAAGAAAACAAATAAAACAGAATTTACAGGAGTACCTCGGAGAATTAACAGATTAGCACGTTACTCCAGCTTTAAAATCACTGCATTGCTTCTGATTTTAGGGTCCTTTTATTAGTTTTTTACCATCTTAAAGGAATATTCCACCCACAGAATGATGTAACTTTATCTTCCACTTCCCCTCATGGTGAGAAAGACTGCAGCACTTTTTTAATATGTCAAATGCAGCCGGCGATCAGGAAGGCTTCTCGTTTCCCCCCAACTTTCATATTATGGAGTTCACCGGGGTCCGAGCCAAAAAGGTCCATAAAAGTCCACAAAAGGGGAGTGGGTAGCCGAGTGGGCTTTGGCGGGGAGGACCCGGCTTCCAGTCCCCGACACGACTCCGAGGTGAACCACTGTGGACCCCTGAGCAAGGTCCTTAACCCCCACCAACTGCTCCCCATGCGCTTTAAGTAGCAGCCCACTGCTCTCTGGTCCTACAGTACAGAGATGGTGACATGCAGAGCCCTAATTTCCCCTCGGCCATCATACTAGTATAACAAAAAAAACTTGTCAATATTCCTCCAAACTGCTCGTCCAATGTAATCCAAGTGTCCTGAGTGGGTAGCGTCCAGAATTTACTCGAAACGATGTCATTTAGTATATTTTTAGAGCCTAAACAGTACTACATCTTACTTTCATGAAGCACGCATATGCGCGTTCATGAAACTACGGAAGCTGCGGCAGACGAGATCGCGCGTTCTCTTTTTCTTTCTTACTTTGTTTGTCTGCAGCTCTGTCGCTCTTAGCACAATGTAAACAGCTAATTTCTTCTTCTACGCTTGTATTATCGGCAGAGAAGGCTCTGAACGCCGAGGCTTCCGTAGTTTCATGAACGCGCATATGCGTGCTTCATGAAAGTAAGATGTTCTACTGTTTAGGCTCTAAAAATCTACTAAATGATGGTTTCCTGTAAATTCTGGACGCTACCCACTCAGGACACTTGTATTACATTGGACGAGCAGTATGGAGGAATATTGACAAGTTTTTGTGGACTTTTATGGACCTTTTTGACTCGGACCCCGGTGAACTCCATTATATGAAAGTTGGGGGGAACGAGAAGCCTTCCAGGGCCCAGTTGTTCAAAACCTGGTTATTTTTTAACCAGCTGTTAAACACATTTAGCCGACCGTTAACTTTTACAGTCCGGTTATCTTGTTGTTCAAAACTCAATTAACTTTAACCGTGTGTGATCTTGACGTTAAAGTTAACACCTGAAGACCGCCGCTGAAGTTTTCACGGCGTGGTTTTCTCTCATTGTAGCGTTTGTTGCTATCGCTGCGTTCATGACGCCGGTTCAGAGAAGGAAGGACGGCGTTTGTGGCCCTGCTTTTGACATCGGAGATCATTCTAACAAAGAGCAGCGCATCGGGAAAGAATGCATTCAGATCTATGTGATCATTTGGAAGTCGGTTTGTGGCGTGCAGCGAACCGTGGACAAGGACTCACTATTTAGAAAGATGAATATCTTGCCTCTCTGAATGACATTTTCTTCATCAGCAGAGAAATTTCTGCCTCTTTTTCCTTGAAGTGAAAGGGATCGTTTGCTTATCAATACTTTCTGTGTCCTGTGTGTTCTGTTACTGGGGGTTTGCTGTGCTGTGAGGCCCGATGAGCTGGGGGGGGGGCAAGAGTGTGAAGACAACGGGGAAGGATAGAGATACTGGGGGATGAGGAAGAGTGTGTTGTGGCCAACAGCAGCTCTGTTCACGGTGGGAAAATAAAGTGAGAGTCGTCTCCGTGTCTTCCTCACAGCAATAAGGAGACACAGACTTACAATATTACTTTTTACAGTACCAGAAGTAAACACAATGGGGAATTATGGGATACATTGGTGCTAACCAGTGGTGCTAACCCCTGTGGTTAACTTTGACGGTGCTGTTAGCTGACGGCATGACTAACCCTGCTTTGAACAACGCATATTTAACAGTCGGTTAGCTAACGACAGGTTAAGGATTTAACCGACCGTTAGGGGTTAACACTCCGAAGTTTGGGATCGCGTTCCCACTGGATTCAATGGGAACGTGATGCCAAACCTGGAGGCTCTAAGAGTGTGTTCACTCCAGCATGAAGGATCTGTCTGGACATGAAGCCAGGTTACTGTGATCTCCGCTTGGCACACTGCCATTTCATAACGATGATGGAAAACACTCAGATGACATCGTTTTACAGCACTGCATGATCGTTGTGCATCATGAGCCTCGTTAATCTTCATTTCCAAACCTCGTGTCAGTTTCTCAGGGGAGGATGAGGCTAAGTGCTGCTGAAGACGCCTGAGTCATGTCAGACTTTGACCGCTTTCCATCGGCATACTCACAGCTGAGCAGGTTGCTACCGCGTGTGAGCAGCTCTCTGATATTTTATATAGCTGTGTGCAAATGGAAAAAATGCAATTCCACCTTAACAAGCAGCTGTTTTTGATGCAAATTAAAGCTTTGCAGGTCCTAACTGTACGTTCAGACCAAAAGCAGCGAAAGGAACAAAGACGTCAGAGGCTGCACGACAAACAGGACGGACGTCAAAGTTAAATCGCACTGGTCATTTAAAGGAGCCACAAAAGGGACATCTTGGCAGCGGTGTTGCTGTTGCTCACCTCAGTTAAAGCATGCAGAGCTGCAGGACGTGTTGTGTGGTCATTTAATAAAGAAAAAACGGCAGAGCATGGACAGAAGTCAAAACTGCACACAGACATTGGAATAAGCAGAACAGGCATCTGCATCCTGTTCATTTTCTCAGCATTAACCCTCACAGCTCCCTCAGCTTTCTGAAGGGGGGGTGAACGACCTTTTATGTTACTTTTATCTACTAATGCAAACAGCATAAACTTGGTGCAGGTGTGTATTCTGGTCTGACTCGTGATATTCTAGAAGATGGGGTGTGTAACTCTTTCTCTAAGGTCTCTAACTAAAATCCTCCTCATTTCCTCCTTAGAGCCAATCCGTGCCACATTGACTTGCATTGAAAAGGACCTTTCTAGAATCAAATGTTCTTCCAGAATAAATGTTTAGGAGAACATTTTTCTCCTCACACACTTGCTCTACACTTCAATGATGTAGTTTGAACTGTTTTCCATGACATCAGACCATTTACTCAGAAGGAGCCCCCCCGCTTTTTATCTTAGTGATGAAACCAGAGACTTCAATGTTATTTCAGCCAATCAGAGTCCTTCAAAAACTCAGAAATGCTGAACATCCAATGAAGTAAACAATCTTTTTTTTTTTCTTTCATGTGAGGTTATTTGAGCGTGAAAGGGTCTCACATTTGTCATTTTGGTGTTTGTTTGTTTTCCAGCATTGTGATCAGTGAGATCACATGCTAATTATTTAGCTCAGTCTTTTGCAGAGAATTTAGTTCCCTCTCTGTAATGCTGCCATTCCAGTTCAAACTGGAATTTTTCCCACATTTTTTTGCATTTTATCTTGAAACAACTTCTCATTGAGCTTTTTTAATTGTGGTTGCTATAATCTATGCTTAGGTCTGCTCTGTATACCTAATAATAACCTGCCACCTACAGGCTATTTTTAGTTATTCTAACCCACTTTTCAGCTTTAGGCAGTTGGAACATTGTGTGAAGAAACTGGAACTGAAAGGGTTAAAATTTTGAAACTGATTGATTTTTTGGTATTGATGGTTCGGCCAGAAGTCAGTGATGACAGCCATGAAAAAAAAATGCAACTTTTAATTTTTAGAATATTGACAGACCATTGGCCAGTCTGTGCCCTTAAGAAGCTTAACGTAACTTAAAAAACAAACAAAAAAAACATTGTAACACAAAAAGAGAGATGACCCACGCATACACGGGGAGAACATGCAAACTCCACACAGGACGGCCACAGCTGGAATTGTTCGAACCCCTCCCCAGCTGGGTAGTGCCCTGCACGGGCCTAATATCTGAGCCTGAGTCCGGCCCGACAGATTTTCAAAGTTCTCAGGCCCGAACCCGAATAAAGCCGGACTTTTTTTTTTCTTCTTAAACCAGGATGTCATTAAAACATGTTCATTGGGGGTCTTGGCGTGATATTGCGCTATTTTCATTATATTTTGATTAAAATAAAGTTGATAAATTGATTTAACTTCATGACTGAATTATTTTATTCATGAGAATTGGTGCGTATAAGTGCAGTTATAGGTTCACCTCCGATCTTATCTGAGAACTTTTATGGCACAAGTGGGTAGCCTTTATTTTGTTTCCTTTCAATATTAACATTAGTTTGTAAAGTTTATGAAGCATTTTGGCTGGTGTTTAATTTATGATTTTGTTTTTTTAAAAGATTCAGCGATGCAACAGCGCACGGAAATTTGACCTACAAATCGCAGCCATAAGATACAATAGCTTACGCACAACCGTATCTGTGTCTATTATTACGATAAACGTAGCAAAAGCTGATCAGAAATAATTTCTTCTTTATCTAAAGACAACAACTAGGGGCAGCAGAACTATCAATCTTACCAGCGCGGCAGGGATGTCAGCGACGGGGGGGCGGCTGCTGCGTTCAAGTGCTGCCATTTAAATTGGTTGAACACAAACACCGCACACATCTGTCTAATTGGCGGGTTTTAAAAAAGGAGGGCCCGAGCCTGGCCCGGGCCCAAGGTAATGATAAGGTCACTGGTGCAGGGCTCTACAGCTGGGAATCGAACTAGCGACCTTCTTACTGTGAGGCTGCGGTGCCAACCACCACGCAGCCCAACTTTTCATGTTTAAATAATATTTACAGGCCATTAACTGACATTGGCCTGTCTGTGCCAAAGACTGTATGTGATAACTGGACGTAGCATCCGGTCTCGTCTGAACAGAGGAATGTGAAGCCAGGTGGGTGTGTCTTACCGTCTCCATCTTGCCGTGTCACGTGTGTCGTCACTCCCGGGAAAAACTAAAATGGGCCAATGATTGACAGCTGACGTACTCTGGGCTAAACACTAACCGAGCTAACTTGAAACTTACAGGAGCTAACAAAGATTAGCCTCCTGAGCAGCATGGTTAAGGTAAGACATGCATAGACTTGCTATTATCTGACTAAAAACTGCCGTTGTGCTGCTCTGCTACAAACTGAGACCTTACTGAGAGCAAAGAAGGAGCTAACTGTTAGCCACCGGTCGTCAGGCCGGGCTTCTGGTCTGCCGCCTGTCAATCATAAGGACACGCCCTTAATTATGTGTACTTTCAAGATTAAATAACATCTAAATGGATGAGTTATAAAAATATTCACCCCCCTCACAGTTGACATGAAGGGAAACTGGACCTATTAAACCTAAAATAATTATTTGAACCAAGCTGTAAACACGTTTATTCCTGCTGTAAACACGTTTATTCCTGCTGTAAACATGTTAATTTCTGCTGTAAACATGTGAATTTCTGCTGTAAACATGTTCATTTCTGCTGTTAACATGTTTATTCCTGCTGTAAACATGCTTATTTCTGCTGTAAACATGTTTATTCCTGCTGTAAACATGTTTATTCCTGCCATAAACACGTTTATTCCTGCTGTAAACATGTTAATTTCTGCTGTAAACATGTTTATTCCTGCTATAAACATGTTTATTCCTGCTGTAAACATGTTTATTCTTGCTGTAAACATGTTTATTTCTGCTGTAAACATGTTTATTTCTGCTGTAAACATGTTCATTTGTGATATAAACATGTTTATTCCTGCTGTAAACATGTTTATTTCTGCTGTAAACATGTTAATTTCTGCTGTAAACATGTTTATTCCTGCTGTAAACATGCTTATTTCTGCTGTAAACATGTTCATTTCTGGTGTAAACATGTTTATTCTTGCTGTAAACATGCTTATTTCTGCTGTAAACATGTTTATTTCTGCTGTAAACATGTTTATTCCTGCTGTAAACATGTTTATTTCTGCAGTAAACATGTTTATTTCTGCTGTAAACATGTTTATTTCTGCTGTAAACATGTTTATTCCTGCTGTTAACATGTTTATTCCTGCTGTAAACATGCTTATTTCTGCTGTAAACATGTTTATTTCTGCTGTAAACATATTTATTCCTGCTGTAAACATGTTTATTCCTGCTATAAACATGTTTATTCCTGCTATAAACATGTTCATTTCTGCTGTAAACATGTTTATTCCTGCTGTAAACATGTTTATTTCTGCTGTAAACATGTTTATTCCTGCTGTAAACATGTTTATTTCTGCTGTAAACATGTTTATTCCTGCTGTAAACATGTTTATTCCTGCTGTAAACATGTTTATTCCTGCTGTAAACATGTTTATTTCTGCTGTAAACATGTTTATTCCTGCTGTAAACATGTTTATTCCTGCTGTAAACACGTTTATTCCTGCTGTAAACATGTTAATTTAGGCTGTAAACATGTTAATTTCTGCTGTAAACATGTTTATTCCTGCTGTAAACATGTTTATTTCTGCTGTAAACATGTTTATTCCTGCTGTAAACATGTTTATTCCTGCTGTAAACATGCCTATTTTTGCTGTAAACATGTTAATTTCTGCTGTTAACATGTTTATTTCTGCTGTAAACATGTTTATTCCTGCTGTAAACATGTTTATTTCTGCTGTAAACATGTTAATTTCTGCTGTAAACATGTTTATTCCTGCTGAAAACATGTTTATTCCTGCTGTAAACATGTTTATTTCTGCTGTTAACATGTTTATTCCTGCTGTAAACACGTTTATTCCTGCTGTAAACATGTTTATTCCTGCTGTAAACATGCCTATTTTTGCTGTAAACATGTTAATTTCTGCTGTAAACATGTTTATTCCTGCTGTAAACATGTTTATTCCTGCTGTAAACATGTTTATTTCTGCTGTAAACATGTTTATTCCTGCTGTAAACACGTTTAATCCTGCTGTAAACACGTTTATTCCTGCTGTAAACATGCCTATTTTTGCTGTAAACATGTTAATTTCTGCTGTTAACATGTTTATTTCTGCTGTAAACATGTTTATTCCTGCTGTAAACGTCCTTATTTCTGCTGTAAACATGTTAATTTCTGCTGTAAACATGTTAATTTCTGCTGTAAACATGTTTATTTCTGCTGTAAACATGTTTATTCCTGCTGTAAACATGCTTATTTCTGCTGTAAACATGTTAATTTCTGCTGTAAACATGTTTATTTCTGCTGTTAACATGTTTATTCCTGCTGTAAACATGTTTATTCCTGCTGTAAACATGCCTATTTTTGCTGTAAACATGTTAATTTCTACTGTTAATATGTTTATTCCTGCTGTAAACGTGCTTTTTCTGCTGTAAACATGTTTATTCCTGCTGTAAACATGCTTATTTCTGCTGTAAACATGTTAATTTCTGCTGTAAACATGTTTATTCTTGCTGTAAACTTGCTTATTTCTGCTGTAAACATGTTTATTCCTGCTGTGAACATGCTTATTTCTGCTGTAAACATGTTAATTTCTGCTGTTAACATATTTATTCCTGCTGTAAACATCTTTATTCCTGCTGTAAACATGCTTATTTCTGCTGTAAACATGTTTATTTCTGCTGTAAACATGCTTATTCCTGCTGTAAACATGTATATTTCTGCTGTAAACACGTTTATTCCTGCTGTAAACATGCCTATTTCTTTGCTGTAAACATGTTTATTTTTGCTGTAAACATGTTTATTTCTGCTGTAAACATGTTCATTTCTGCTGTAAACATGTTTATTCCTGCTGTAAACATGTTAATTTCTGCTGTAAACATGTTTATTCCTGCTGTAAACATGCTTATTTCTGCTGTAAACATGTTCATTTCTGCTGTAAACATGTTTATTCCTGCTGTAAACATGCTTATTTCTGCTGTAAACATGTTTATTCCTGCTGTCAAACATGTTTATTCCTGCTGTAAACATGTTTATTTCTGCTGTAAACATGTTTATTCCTGCTGTAAACATGCTTATTTCTGCTGTAAACATGTTTATTCCTGCTGTAAACATGCTTATTTCTGCTGTAAACATGTTTATTCCTGCTGTAAACATTTTTATTTCTGATTTAAACATGTTTATTACTGATGTAAACATGTATATTCTGCTGTAAACATGTTTATTCCTGCTGTAAACATGTTTATTTCTGCTGTAAACATGTTTATTCTTGCTGTAAACATGTGTATTTCTGCTGTAAACATGTTCATTTCTGCTGTAAACATGTTTATTCCTGCTGTAAACATGCTTATTTCTGCTGTAAACATGTTTATTCCTGCTGTAAACATGTTTATTTCTGCTGTAAACATGTTTATTCCTGCTGTAAACATGCTTATTTCTGCTGTAAACATGTTTATTCCTGCTGTAAACATGCTTATTTCTGCTGTAAACATGTTTATTCCTGCTGTAAACATGTTTATTTCTGCTGTAAACATGTTTATTCTTGCTGTAAACATGTTTATTTCTGCTGTAAAAATGTTTACTCCTGCTGTAAACATGTTTATTTCTGCTGTAAACATGTTTATTCTTGCTGTAAACATGTTTATTTCTGCTGTAAAAATGTTTACTCCTGCTGTAAACAATGTTAAGACATGCGTGTTAGGTTAATTGATCACTCTTAATTGCTCCTAGGTATGAATGTGATTCTGTGTGAAATGGTTGTCTGTCTTTAACAGTGTTGGCCCTGCGACAGACTGGCGACCTGTCCAGGGTGTAACCCGCTTCTCGCCTGATAATAGCTGGGATAGGCTCCAGCAACCCCCGCGACCCTGAATTGGATAAGCGGTACAGAAAATGACTGACTGATGACTGACTGCTGTAAACATGTTTCTTGCTGTAAACATGTTGTTGCCGCTTGGTCTGTGCCGGAGCTATGAGGGTTAAGATGCAATCTGCGGTGCGTTTTAACACGTTGATGCGTGATTTCATATATCTTGAGTTCATATGTTTGTCACAGAAGTGCATAAAATGCTGCAGGATCAAAGTCCTGTATGACACCAAACAAAGACAAGCAGACACCACATGTAGCTGCGCACCGAGACGCTGCAGCCGAGACGTGGTTGGAGTCATGGTTGGGTTGTTGGGGAGAAACCCAGGGCTCTAAATTAACGCCCAGCATCCGGCCACATGTGGGTAAAAATTGAATTTGGCTAATAGAAATAAAAATCTTACAAGCCACTTTGGCTGGTGACTAGAAAGTAAGTCGCTTCCCTTTAATTTTTTTGTTGCTCAACCGCCACCACATATTTCCTCTACTTCGCTTCACTTGCTTCATGTATTGGGGCAGGTAGATGTGATGCTGTACGGTAACTCAGGAGAACTACTTCACTATCGTACAGAATTTGCTGCATTTCGTCAGGTATGATCTGGCTTTAGCAAACAGAGGATCGAGCTGTGTACAGGAGAGCGTGCGCTGTGTGAATATGCAAATAAGCCATGTGCGCTGCAAACAGAACAAAGACCTACCGTCACTGGAGAGGTCGGCTATACTGAACATGGGTAGCAAGCGACAACTAAACCAGAACAGATCACATGCAAATTTTGAATTCACATAAACATTTTCCACGACATCAAAACACGAAAATGGCAACTTTTCTCCTGGATTAGTAAGCTAACTTGTTTGCTAACGTGGCTAATGTTAGCTACCAGTGATAAACTCCTCTGCAGTGTTGCACAACACTTCTGGACAACCTTTAAATTAGGGCTGTGCAGTATGACGATATAAGATCGTAAAGGTTTCGAACGTGCTGCAATCTTCCAAAACACAACGATCGTAGAACCGTCTGAGTGCAGCAGTCTGTTTACACCACGTTTTTTTCTCTCCCTCTCTGCCAAATCACACCATGTGCTGGTCCACACGCTCATGTTGACATGACAGACACGGATGAACCAATCAGAGCGAGCCAAAGTGTGTCAGCACGGAGTTGCTTTGTTTAGCTCCTCCCCTTTTTCCCAAACACATGAGCAAGAGCGAGCATGGCTGATCCCAAAAAAACATTCAGCTTTGGTCATATGGAACTGGTTTGGATTTTCAAAGGTTGCAAGGATGAGGTTCGTACATCTGAGAGAAATACAACCAGCCTTTTAATCACCGTAGGAGACAGCAGTCTGGTCTGCAGACAGTCAGATGGCGAGGAGAAGTGCAGCCACACCTCCGTCCACACGGGTAAAACACAACGCTGACAGGCATCCGACAAGGGAACTCAAACACTGGAGAGACATTTACCTCCACTTCAGACAGGAAACGTGTGCCTCACTCACCGCCAGGTAGGACGTAGAGGTGCTAAACGGATGCGGTGGAGCTCAAAGCGTCTGCTTGGCATGTAAACAAACAGCTAAGCTAGCGTTAGCATTGTATTTAGCTTAACGGTTGTTCGTAAACTCTGCCCTTTCACAAACCTGCTGCTCTGATCTGACTGCTGACGTTTCACCATGCATTATTCTTCTTACAGAGATCATGATCTGCCTTTTCGGTGGTTTTTCATGTAGTTTTTCATGTAGTTTCTCTTCCTCCTCTGTATGTAGCTTCTGACTACGTTACATCGAGCTGTCATCTCATTGGCTGAGCTCTAAACGGTCAGAGGCAAACGGTCAAAGCTCACATAATTTTCATGAAAAATTGTGGAATAGTTGTTTAGATGGTGGCTGAATTGTTTCACAAGAAGTGACATTTGTATTTGATGTGATTTTTGTTAAAAGCTGTTGTTGATGTTTGGTTTTATTTATTGTACTTTAGGATTGATTGGATTTTAATAATTTGTGCTTCCTCAAAAAATCAATTGACGTTACTAGACTGGTGCTGCCTTGTTTTAAAACAGTTTTGCTCAGCTAAATGAAAAAGTGCTTGAATAGCCCTGTTTTAAGGGATCTGACTTCTGCTCACCATGACTTTGTATAAAATCAACTGTGCACACGCTGCAAATTCCTTGCTGACAGTTTAAGCAAAAAACAATCCAATGAAGCCAATCCAAACAATGTGCTGGGCTGGTATCAGGATATGTCAGCCCAGCACAGGCGGAGAACCTTGGCTCTCGTCCTGCAGCCATTATTTCACTGCACGAACACATCTGATTTAAAATAAAGAGTCTCAGAGCAGAAGTTGATTATATTTATATGAGCAGAACGTTCTTCTCATGGGGTTCTGAGAGGAGTTTACAGACACGGCCGAGTAAAAGAGTGGACACTTCTGATCAAAAATTAATGAATAAATAAAATGATGTGGCAAATAAAATGATGACCACCAGATTATCATGCAGAGTTCCCACTCTTTTCTAGAAGTTGTTTTCCAGGACTTTTCCAGGACATTTTCAGGACTTTTCCGGCTGCTACAGTACAAGTCAAGTTATCACAACAAAGACGATTAAATTCCACCACAAGCTTTTGGAGACGTGTTCTACAATTGTAGCTTATAATTTTTTTACAGCGGTGAAGTAAAGTGGAGACAAAGCAGAGAAAAGCTGCGATGAAGCTGCGATGAAGCTGTGATGAAGCGACGACGAAGCTGCGATAAACGGTGACAAAGCGGCGATGAAGCAGCGATGAAACGGTGATGTAGCGACGACAAAGCTGCGATGAAACGGTGACATAACGACGATGAAGCTGTGACGAAACAGCAATGTAACGCACTGAAGCCGCGATGAAATGGCAACGTAGCGGTGACGAAGCTGCGATGAAACGGCAACGTAGCGATGACAAAGCTGCGATGAAACGGCAACGTAGCGGTGACGAAGCTGCGAAGAAACGGCAACGTAGCGACGACAAAGCTGCGATGAAACGGCAACGTAGCGACGACAAAGCTGCGATGAAACGGCAACGATGCGGTGACGAAGCTGCGATGAAACGGCAACGTAGCGACGACAAAGCTGCGATGAAACGGCAACGATGCGGTGACGAAGCTGCGATGAAACGGCAACGTAGCGACGACAAAGCTGCGATGAAACCGCAACGTAGCGGTGATGAAGCTGCGATGAAACGGCAACGTAGCGACAACAAAGCTGCGATGAAACGGCAACATAGCGGTGACGAAGCTGCAATGAAACGGCAACGTAGCGACGACAAAGCTGCGATAAAACGGCAACGTAGCGGTGACGAAGCTGCGATGAAACGGCAACGTAGCGACGACAAAGCTGCGATGAAACGGCAACTTAGCGGTGACGAAGCTGCGATGAAACGGCAACGTAGCGACGACAAAGCTGCGATGAAACGGCAACGTAGCGGTGACGAAGCTGCGATGAAACGGCAACGTAGCGACGACAAAGCTGCGATGAAACGGCAACGTAGCGGTGACAGGTCAGCCCGGAGACGTAGTCCCTCCAGCGTGTCCTGGGTCTCCCCCAGGGTCTGCAAACAGCAGAGACCCGATCCTGAGGCCACCAAACCGGATCCCCTCAACACCTCGGCTGCGCCTTGAAATCCTGTCCATAAAGGTTATGAACAGGATCTGTGACAAAGTGCAGCCTTGGCGGAGTCCAACTCTCACCGGGAATGGATTTAACGTACAGCCGGAAATGCGGACCAAGCTTTGACACCGATCGTACAGGGACCGGACTGCTCGAACAAGGGGGTCCGGCACCCTGTACTCCCGGAGCACCCCCCACAGGAATCCCCGGGGGACACGATTGAACACCTTCTCCAAGTCCACAAAGCACACGTAGACTGGTTGGAGAACTCCCATGCCCCCTCCAGGACGAAAACCACACTGCTCCTCCTCAATCTGAGGTGCGACTGTCCGACGGACCCTCATATATATATATATATATATATATATATATATATATATATATATATATATATATATATACAGTATATGTATATACAAAAAGTAAAATTCAAATTAAAACCTATTTTTGCGAGGGTCAAATGACTTTCTGATGTTTTACGTTAATGGAGCCCTATCATGAAAAGAGCTTTTCAGCACGTTACTGTGTTATTTCCTCATAAAAACTTCATTTCAGTCGTTTTTCTTCATTTGTGGATATTTGAGTAACATATATGAATATTCAGGCCAAGCTGTAGCTTCCTAAAACGACTGACTGACACCGGTATACGTAACGAGGTGGCACCAATCAGGAAGCCACAAACACGCATGTGCAGCATCGTAGCAAGACGCCCTCTTTGTGGAACAGAAACTCAAAGAAAATCCTAACCTATACACACTCTCTGAGGAAGAAACTAACAGCTGCAGGAAGATTTCCTCAGAGACAAACAGCCATCAGCTAACAGACGTTTGATCCAGATTCAGGAGAAAAGCTTTGTTTTTTTGTTTGTGTTTTTTAGCTCTAGAGGACGGCAGGTTGGAAAAACGTGTTTGTGTTTGGAGTTTGTTTGTTGTACTGAAAAAAACTCCATATCAGACTCTGGGTCGAGCATACAGCTCCATAACAGGCTGGTCCTTTTAATTCCGTCGATCAGAGTCCGATTATCCATCAATGTTTACTGTTTTGTATTTGACTTTTGAAACGTTTGAAAACTTAGATAATAGTTCCCCACAGTCGGGGCACTTGTTGCTTTGCAGCGTTTGTTAGTTGAGTCATGGCGGCTGGAGTTTGTGCTAGCAACGGATATTTCTTTTTTTTTTTTTTTTCTTGCTGTTTTTTTACTTGTCCTGTCCAGCATCATAGCAGCAGAGTGGAAATCCGATTGCTTTATTGTGTTGAACAGTTTTGTTTACCAAGCGGAGCTTTATGAACACAAGGCTCCCCTTGATATCCTGTTTATTCATTTTATTTCTTTAATTAAACATTTGTCTATTACACCATTCCATTTCATACTGCTGGGCCTGACAAGGGAGAAATGAAAGTTAACAGAGGTAATGATAGAAAGTGAAACAGAGATAAAGGAGTAAGGAAGAAGAAGAGAGAGAGGAGAGAAAACATTAATCCACTTCCACAGTTCACTGGTACATCTGTACAGAAATCCCTAAACAACCAAGGTCTCTGTTGGAAAACAAAACTAACAATCCCCTACAGGAGGACCTGCAGGTGGATAAATATCCTCAGATCATACAAACACACACAAACACACGCAGAACTACGCAGAGAAGAGGTACAACCTAGTCAGCGCAATGGGAAGTAGAGAAGAGGTACAACCTAGTCATCGCAATGGGAAGTAGAGAAGAGGTACAACCTAGTCATCGCAATGGGAAGTAGAGAAGAGGTACAACCTAGTCAGCGCAATGGGAAGCAGTGTCACAGCATCAACATGCATAATAAAGGGTGCTCCGTGGTGATACAGTCATGCAGATGCAGCCTCGTCTCTGCAAGGAGGAGGAAGCCCGCAAGGCTCACGACCCAGGCCCCCAGCAGCCACCCAGAGGCCCAGATCCCAGCTACCCCCCCCCAAAGAGCGGACATGCATCCCTCGAAGGGCGGCAAAAGGCGGCCCCAGCCGGAGCCCCCCGCGGTCTGGGGGCCCGGGGCCCAGGCCCCAGCGGACCAAGACCAGCAGCTGCCGACCCCACTGGGCGCCGGGCGCCCCCCAGGGCAGAGACAGCACTGGGCCCAAGCGCCCAGGAGCAGCCCCCCCCACCTGACCCAGGCGGCCCAACCGAAACCCAGGAGGACTGGACCTCCCCAGACGACACCCCCCCAGGACAGGCCAGCCCCCCACCCAAACGTCCCTGCCCCACACACTTGACACCAGGGCGCCACCACCTCTACCACCCCCTACCCCGCCACCACGCTCACACACACTCCCCACACACCTACCCCAACACCCACATGCACTCCCCCCACACACCTGCACCCACCCGCTCTGCTCTCTGACCTTACACACCCACACCCACATATCCTCCCTCCACCCCCTTTACCCTCCTCCCTCTACCCTCCACACATACCCCCACCTCATGATACCCTCTAACACCCACACGCACTCCCCCCACACACCTGCAGACCCCTCCCTCCACCCCACACATATGCCCCCACCTCCCTATACCCCCATACAACCCCCCTTACATGTCCAGCCCCGCCGTTCCCTCTGACCTATCACACTTCCGCCCTTCTTTCTTCAGCCCCTCATGACCATCCCTACTAGACACTCACGAGCATGCCACTCCTTCCTCCACCCCCCTCCCCTCCAACCACTTACCCACATCTCCTCCCTCTTCCAGCCCAAGTTCCTCCCTCCCACATTTCCTCTTTTACACTCTCATTCATTTGTTCTCGCACACCCACCTCACTCTTACCCTTGCCCCCGTGCCTCCTGGGTGGTAGCCCAGGCCGGGGAAGGAGCCGCGAGCTCCAAGACCCCCAACATGTTCCTTCCCACCCCACCCAACCTCCATCCCCCACCCCCGGACGCAGCAGGCCAGGCATCCCCCAAGCCAGCGGATCCCCCGGCCATGTGCACTAGCGCGTGAAGCAGCCAGTACTCCCCCCCAGTAGCGCCCGGGAGACCGGGGTAGAAAAAGACCCTGTTTCCCTCAAAATCTCCACACATGTTCAAATTTATTGGGACGTCATCCATTTTTCTACCACAAGGTGTCGCCAAGTGTTCATTCGCTGTTTTTGTTGCCATTAAGAGACTGGCTACTTGCTATGCGGAGAGATATTAAGTAAACCGTAAGATCACAGGTTAATAAAGGAAAAAAAAGATTGTTGCCCTTGACAATGATCATTATATTGTTCAAGCGGTCATTATATGAAAATAATGACCACTGGAACGTTAGGAAAACCCATTCAAGTCCACGGAGCATTCAACAGCATCTAAACAGCCGTATAATAATTATAAATAAAATTCAGTGAAAATCATGACATTGATTTTAAATTGTGTTTCAACAGAAATATACAAAAAACAGATCAAGTAAACACTTTGAGATGATCACTACAATCAGGTGTTTTCTTTCATGTTCAAACTTAAACATGAGCCAGGCTGCTGGAAGTACTCTGGATGCGGTACATAGTACACCCTGGGTAATGATAGAAGCAGGGCAGGCTGAACACAGGAAGGTTTGGGAGGTTTGCTGAACAGCTGGTCTGTTCCAGGCCGGTGGCAGGAGTGGGTTTTTGTACCTGAAAGCTGCCACGGTTGACCACAGCTGCAGCAGGTAGCGAGCCCAGACTGGGTCAGTGATCTACTGTTCTGGCTCAAACAGACGACCCTGATAATAAGATGACAATGCAAAATCATTTATCTATTCAGTCGTCGGCCGGAAAACAGCTGAAGAGTCCCGTCTGCTGCCAGTTTGAGCAGGACGTTGTTGTTCATATGCTTAGTTATGTGTTTTATGAACCATTTAAAGTGCTGATGGCATGTTTTTGACATCTTTCTCCATGTTTTGTAGACCAAAACGTTCTTCATGATCTATGTAACAGAAACAGAAGCACCTGTATAGATGAGTTATTAGGAAACATCACTGCATTACTGCATCTGACCAGACTGTGGTGCTGTTCACCGAAACCAGACGTGACGTCTGCCTGAGGACGTTCTCACCTCATTTAACATTGAAGTCAACCACTTCATTGCAGTTTTTAAGTTCCTTTTCCAGTTTTACAGACAAACAGTGGGTAGGATTACATGGAGACCTTTTTCCTGTCAGCTGCCCCCCCCCCCCAGCCGTCCCCTGGATGCAAGGCGTCTGTACTCAGACACCACTTGCCAGCGTTTGTGTTTGTTTATTCCTGTGGGAAGACACTCCTCTAAACAACACGATCACATCTAGAAAGGCTGAACGGCTGCAGGCAGCCATCATGTCGGGCCGGAAACGGATCATTTAGCAGTGGAGGTCAGCTCGTGCTCGTGCATCAGTCACTGACCACAGCTGATGTTTGCACTCAGATAAGTAGGTCAGAGCGATTCCAGTCAAACCTGCAGCTCATCCAGAACTCTGCTGCCCGAGCTCTCCCTGAGACCAGAAACCTGGACCACATCAGTCCAGTTCTGAGGTCTTTACACTGGCTGCCGGTCCATCAGAGGACAGAATTAAAATCCTGTTTCTGGTCTATAAAGCTCTGAATGGTTCAGGACCTCCTGACCCAGTGTGAACCCACCAGACCTCTCAGGTCATCTGGATCCGGTCTTTTATCAGTTCCAGACTCAGAACCAGACCTGGAGAAGCTGCGTTCAGCTTCTTTGCTCCACATGTCTGGAACAAACTCCCAGAAAGCCTCACCCCCGGATTGCACATCGTGTGTGCGCTCCGTTCCGCTCCGAACTCTGCAGCAAATGCGTTGCCATATGAATGCCCGGCAGCGGTTCCACATCATCCGCTCCGGCCCGCCCAGACAAAAATACAGACCACCTCTATTTTCTGGTTTGTCAAAATCGCCGGACCAAGATGCACAATTGAGATCGTACCAAACAGCAAAGAGAGCAAGGACAAATTCTGGTCGGATCTGAGCCTGACCCGGACTGTGGGATCTGAGCCTGACCCGGACTGTGGGATCTGAGCCTGACCCGGACTGTGGGGTCTAAACCTGACCCGGACTGTGGGATCCGAGCCTGACCCGGACTGTGGGATCTGCTGACTGAGAACTTATAGACGATAACTTTAGGGTCCAGATTCCTTAATAGAAACGACGGATCGCCTCCTGTCTTCTGTCTCCAGGAGCTGCAGGTGTCATAGCTACCAGCCAGATGATCTTAACAGCAGAGTGTTATAACTTCTGATGAAGGCGACAACTGATCGCCAAAAATGTCAAGATAAATCAGACTTTATTATCTCACTGTTGATGTCTGAATAAAGAAAAGAAAGCTCGGCTGCTTGTAAGAAGACGGACAGTCGGGCTGCAGAAAGGCGCAGATGCATCGGACCAGCGGGAAACGCTGCTTTAGACTCAGAGAAAGTTTGCAACACAACCCTGACCTGTGTGGATCTGTATGATGCTGTAACTTGTCAAGACTTTATTGACAAGTTAAATAACAGAAATACTAGTTTATAAACATTATGATCAGCCAGAAGGGCAGACGCGCTGGTAACTGCAGCTCCCAGGAGACACGAAGTTGTTGGAGGAGATCCGTTTCTATAAATTAATCTATACATGAACGTTGTACAAGTGTTCATTCGGTAGACTGTTTCTTAGTTTAACTAATGAAAGTTATCGTTTCTTATGTTCCTGTCCAGGTCAGGCTCAGATCCGACAGTCCGGGTCAGACTCAGATCCGACAGTCCGGGTCAGGCTCAGATCCGACAGTCCGGGTCAGACTCAGATCCGACAGTCCGGGTCAGACTCAGATCCGACAGTCCGGGTCAGGCTCAGATCCGACAGTCCGGGTCAGACTCAGATCCGACAGTCCGGGTCAGGCTCAGATCCGACAGTCCGGGTCAGACTCAGATCCGACAGTCCGGGTCAGGCTCAGATCCGACAGTCCGGGTCAGACTCAGATCCGACAGTCCGGGTCAGACTCAGATCCCACAGTCCGGGTCAGACTCAGATCCGACAGTCCGGGTCAGGCTCAGATCCGACAGTCCGGGTCAGACTCAGATCCGACAGTCCGGGTCAGGCTCAGATCCGACAGTCCGGGTCAGACTCAGATCCGACAGTCCGGGTCAGACTCAGATCCGACAGTCCGGGTCAGGCTCAGATCCCACAGTCCGGGTCAGGCTCAGATCCCACAGTCCGGGTCAGGCCCGTATCCGACCAGCCTCCATCTGTCAGCGCTGCTGCTGCTTCAGGAGAAACAGCTGGATGACGGTGCATTTCTGACCAATATTCTGTTGTTTGGTCAGACACGAACATTTTTTAAATCACACATGGATCCAGTCGTAAGATCATTTTTATGATCAGATGCGCTCATTTCCACGCCGGTTTGACCACTGACAGTTTTACGCCTGAAATGGCGTCAAGCGCTGGTTACTGCTGGTTACTGCTGGTTACTGCTGGTTAAGCAACAAATGTTACGTCACTCGACGGAGACCGATTGAGAAAAACAGAACATATTTGTTTATTTGTTTTAATTTATCTCATTAATTAAGAAAAACAGAACGTTTTCATTCATTTGTTTGAAATTATCTTGTTAATTTAGAAAAACACAATGTTTTTATCTATTTTTGTAAAAATTATCTCGTTAATTCAGAAAAACAGATCAATTTAATTTTTTTCAGGTGAATGCAATACGCTTCCGTACTGCAGTAATAGATCACATTGAAAATGAAAAGGCTCAATTTAAATAATCTGTAAAAACCTGGATTTTATTTGTTTAGAGAGGAAATTAAAGCACAAAATTTCATTGAGCAATTTATTTATTTAAACTTTTCTTAAAAATTTTTTTCAAAACGTCCACAGATAACAGATATTTTCTGCATCAACAGCTGATTTTATCTTTTTTTTCTTAAAAATCCTTTCTTTCTAACAAGTGCTATATATTTGCTTTCTCGATGAAGCTTGCAGATAGCGTTAGCATTAGCATTAGCTGGTGCTCCATCCATCTTCTCAGCTCTGCTTTGTTATCTCCACTCACTAATCCGTATTTAATAAATTGAAGTGGGTTTTTGCCTCTTTAGGGGCGGTTTGGGACCATTTTTATCTTCATTATTTAGTTTTAATTCTTCTTTACAACGTTAGCTACAGGATAGCGGCTAGCTGAGTGTCTTCTTCTGCTTGTTTGTTGAACTCTGACAAATCAGCGCCACCAGGTGGGGGGAGGCTACACTGCAGCTCATCCAGTCATAAATAACAGTGTAAATATTCGGTTTCGCGGCCCACATGTGAAGGAAAGTTTTTTTCGTGGCCCTCTAGGTGGCGCTGGAAGCCTGAGCTTGGGCTGCTGCCCCATGGTTAAGAATCACTGATATAGGCTACTGCTGATTCATTGTAGGCTCTTGATATTCACATTTCTTGTGACACGCCTACATCTCTGAATACGTGTAGGTACATGGACTTATGAAAATAGATTTCTTAAATATGACTTTATACAAGACATCCTTCATTAGCATAAATACAATGTGTTGTGCATGTAACATGCTTACGGTAATAAAGTGCTACCAAACAGTAAAGCTAGCCAATTAGCATTTTGTGGCCCAACTGTGAAGGCTATAGTGTGAAACTGTCAACTGAGGAGCCATACATGGATAATTTTTTTTTTTTTTTGGCGTAAATGCCATGACTACTTGTTGCACCGACTGGTGCTGCGTGGTGCGCACACATTGCATGGAGCACATGCTCTGCTGTGCTTCCTTCGGGTCCGTGGCTTGACTGAGCGAAGCAACGCTCATGCAGTGGGCGATGACGATTGCAGTCGGTCTGCAGCAGAACTGAGCGTAGCGAAGCTCATGCAGTAGTCGATGACGATTGCAGTCGGTCTGCAGCAGAACTGAGCGGAGCGGCGCTCATGCAGTGGGCGATGACGGTTGCAGTCGGTCTGCAGCAGAACTGAGCGTAGCGGCGCTCATGCAGTGGGCGATGACGATTGCAGTCAGTCTGCAGCATAACTGAGCATAGCGACGCTCATGCAGTGGGCGATGACGATTGCAGTCGGTCTGCAGCAGAACTGAGCGTAGCGACGCTCATGCAGTGGGCGATGACGGTTGCAGTCGGTCTGCAGCAGAACTGAGCGGAGCGACGCTCATGCAGTGGGCGATGACGGTTGCAGTCGGTCTGCAGCAGAACTGAGCGGAGCGACGCTCATGCAGTGGGCGATGACGGTTGCAGTCGGTCTGCAGCAGAACTGAGCGGAGCGACGCTCATGCAGTGGGCGATGACGGTTGCAGTCGGTCTGCAGCAGAACTGAGTGGAGCGGCGCTCATGCAGTGGGCGATGACGGTTGCAGTCGGTCTGCAGCAGAACTGAGCGGAGCGACGCTCATGCAGTGGGCGATGACGGTTGCAGTCGGTCTGCAGCATAACTGAGTGGAGCGCCGCTCATGCAGTGGGCTAGGACGATTGCAGTCGGTCTGCAGCAGAACTGAGCATAGCGACGCTCATGCAGTGGGCGATGACAACTGCAGTCGGTCTGCAGCAGAACTGAGCGGAGCGACGCTCATGCAGTGGGCGATGACAACTGCAGTCGGTCTGCAGCAGAACTGAGCGGAGCGACGCTCATGCAGTGGGCGATGACAATTGCAGTCGGTCTGCAGCAGAATTGAGCGGAGCGACGCTCATGCAGTGGGCGATGACGATTGCAGTCGATCTGCAGCAGAACTAAGCGTAGCGACGCTCATGCAGTGGGCGATGAGGGTTGCAGTCGGTCTGCAGCAGAACTGAGCGGAGCGACGCTCATGCAGTGGGCGATGACGGTTGCAGTCGGTCTGCAGCAGAACTGAGCGTAGCGACGCTCATGCAGTGGGCGATGACGATTGCAGTCGGTCTGCAGCAGAACTGAGAGTAGCGACGCTCATGCAGTGGGCGATGACGGTTGCAGTCGGTCTGCAGCAGAACTGAGCGTAGCGACGCTCATGCAGTGGGCGATGACAATTGCAGTCGGTCTGCAGCAGAATTGAGCGGAGCGACGCTCATGCAGTGGGCGATGACGGTTGCAGTCTGTCTGCAGCAGAACTGAGCGGAGTGGCGCTCATGCAGTGGGCGATGACGGTTGCAGTCGGTCTGCAGCAGAACTGAGCGGAGTGACGCTCATGCAGTGGGCGATGACGGTTGCAGTCGGTCTGCAGCAGAACTGAGCGGAGTGGCGCTCATGCAGTGGGCGATGACGGTTGCAGTCGGTCTGCAGCAGAACTGAGCGTAGCGACGCTCATGCAGTGGGCGATGACGATTGCAGTCGATCTGCAGCAGAACTAAGCGTAGCGACGCTCATGCAGTGGGCGATGAGGGTTGCAGTCGGTCTGCAGCAGAACTGAGCGGAGCGACGCTCATGCAGTGGGCGATGACGGTTGCAGTCGGTCTGCAGCAGAACTGAGCGTAGCGGCGCTCATGCAGTGGGCGATGACGGTTGCAGTCGGTCTGCAGCAGAACTGAGCGTAGCGACGCTCATGCAGTGGGCGATGACGGTTGCAGTCGGTCTGCAGCAGAACTGAGCGTAGCGACGCTCATGCAGTGGGCGATGACGATTGCAGTCGGTCTGCAGCAGAACTGAGAGTAGCGACGCTCATGCAGTGGGCGATGACGGTTGCAGTCGGTCTGCAGCAGAACTGAGCAGAGTGACGCTCATGCAGTGGGCGATGACGGTTGCAGTCGGTCTGCAGCAGAACTGAGAGTAGCGACGCTCATGCAGTGGGCGATGACGGTTGCAGTCGGTCTGCAGCAGAACTGAGAGTAGCGACGCTCATGCAGTGGGCGATGACGGTTGCAGTCGGTCTGCAGCAGAACTGAGCGTAGCGACGCTCATGCAGTGGGCGATGACGATTGCAGTCGATCTGCAGCAGAACTAAGCGTAGCGACGCTCATGCAGTGGGCGATGAGGGTTGCAGTCGGTCTGCAGCAGAACTGAGCGGAGCGACGCTCATGCAGTGGGCGATGACGGTTGCAGTCGGTCTGCAGCAGAACTGAGCGTAGCGGCGCTCATGCAGTGGGCGATGACGGTTGCAGTCGGTCTGCAGCAGAACTGAGCGTAAGCGACGCTCATGCAGTGGGCGATGACGGTTGCAGTCGGTCTGCAGCAGAACTGAGCGTAGCGACGCTCATGCAGTGGGCGATGACGATTGCAGTCGGTCTGCAGCAGAACTGAGAGTAGCGACGCTCATGCAGTGGGCGATGACGGTTGCAGTCGGTCTGCAGCAGAACTGAGCAGAGTGACGCTCATGCAGTGGGCGATGACGGTTGCAGTCGGTCTGCAGCAGAACTGAGAGTAGCGACGCTCATGCAGTGGGCGATGACGGTTGCAGTCGGTCTGCAGCAGAACTGAGAGTAGCGACGCTCATGCAGTGGGCGATGACGGTTGCAGTCGGTCTGCAGCAGAACTGAGCAGAGTGACGCTCATGCAGTGGGCGATGACGATTGCAGTCGGTCTGCAGCAGAACTGAGCGGAGCGACGCTCATGCAGTGGGCGATGACGGTTGCAGTCGGTCTGCAGCAGAACTGAGCAGAGTGACGCTCATGCAGTGGGCGATGACGGTTGCAGTCGGTCTGCAGCAGAACTGAGCGGAGCGACGCTCATGCAGTGGGCGATGACGATTGCAGTCGGTCTGCAGCAGAACTGAGCGTAGCGACGCTCATGCAGTGGGCGATGACGATTGCAGTCGGTCTGCAGCAGAACTGAGCGGAGCGACGCTCATGCAGTGGGCGATGACGGTTGCAGTCGGTCTGCAGCAGAACTGAGCAGAGTGATGCTCATGCAGTTGGCGCTGACGATTGCAGTCGGTCTGCAGCAGAACTGAGCAGAGTGCACACGCAGTACGTAGAATCCGGGGGTCAGATCAGCTGAAACAGTTCATTTTCATCCAGGTTGAAGACCCTCCTGTCCTCAGTTGGTTTAAATAAAGCTTTATTCAGGAGTCCAGATCTGCACGGCCTGCCTTTATTATTTTACTTTTTTATTTCTTCCTTACTTCTGCACCCGCTGTCATGCTTGGAATGTGTTATGTGAAGTATTTTGAAGTGTCCTGTACATGAACTATGCTGTACAAATAAACTTGCCTTGTTATACTGCTCGGCTCAGTCTCCTCCGGGTCAAACCATACATTAAATATGTCACGTAAAGAGCAACACAAACATCGTTACTCACCATTTATTTATCTGTACTTGTTGATGAGAGTGAGGAGGTTTGTGTTTGGTGGATTATTTATGTATTTATTAGCTTCTTGCCAATAAATCTTACACAGATGGAAAGTTTTTATTTTAACTGGAGTCACATTTGGAAGGAAGATGAATTTGTGGGATGAGCAGCAGAGTTGAGTTTGTAGTTTGTGCCCATAAAAATAAAATTTTCTCTGCTAAAGCAAGCAGCTCATTCTGCTGTGGATGCATCTGGTTCCCCTGATGGAGAGAATCCTTAACAGCAGCATCTGCAAGCACGGACCTGGCTGCAGCCGTCAGTTGGGGTCATACACACCCAGAAAATAAAGGACCTAATTGCATCTTTGAGGAAACAAAAGGGCTGTTTCAGGGTGGTACCCTAAAAATACTACTGTTGTGCTAGTATTGCACCCCTGGGGGCTGCCTTGTGCTATAATATAACAATACTGGTCTTCATAAGGTACAAACCAAGGTTATTATAGTTCACTAAAACTAACGAAAAACTAAAACTAAAATTGAAAAAAAGATTTTCATTAACTGAAATAAAAATAAAAATGACTTTCAAAAAACGATAACTAACTGAAACTGTACTGTGTCCTTAAAAAACTAACTAAAATCATTGCAAAATCATTCTTAGTTTTAGTTTTTTGTAAATTTATTTGATACATAAGCTTTTTAGGTTGATATGAAATCTATTTCTATTTAATCTATTTACTTTGCTTTTTTTTGAGTGACTTTGAGTATTTTGAATGCCAAGCCAGACAAATACCTATAATTTATGAAAAAAAAATCCCCCAAAACTATAACTAAGACTGAAACTAATAAAAACTGAACTAGAACTAAGCATTTTCCCAAAAATAAAAAATAAAAAAAACTAGTAAAACTGCTAAAAAAAAAAACAAAAAAACTAATAAAACTAACTGAACTGAAAAACAAAAATGCAAAACTAAATAAAAACTGAAACTAATGAAAAATCCAGAACTATTATAACCTTGGTACAAACTGCACTTCTGAAGCACTGCCTAAGCAAAGAGGTACGAGCCTCCTGTTGGATAATTACTGCTAGGAAGATAATCTTTCAGCTAGTTGGTTAACACCAACTGATGAAATAAGTAGCTTCCCACTTCTTAAAAAAACATTTGAAAAGACACATCCATGATCACACACGTGGTCATGGAAGAGATGTTGGTCTGTTTGAGAGATCATCTAAAGACATGCAGAAACTACTAAAACCAGGTTAAAACGGTCCAACACGTTATTAAAACTGGAATGATGAAAACATTTGATAATCAAACCGAAGAAAAACAACAGTAGAACTCACAACTGTGATTGATGGTGAAAGTAAAAACATTTCCAGATATGTAATGTGAACGGAGCTCAAGGCATCGTGACTGATAGCCACAAATCACTGAGGCTAACCGGAGAGAAAGGCTTCAGGTTGCTAGGGAACATACATGTGGTCTGATGAGTCCACATCTACCCTGTTCCAGAGTGGCGGGCCTACCAGGGTAAGAGAGGCAGATGAAGTGATGCAGCCATCATGCCTACGGACCGGTACGGACCTGTGGGGGCGGTCTGGGTGGACGTGTGTCAGTCTGGCAGAACATCACATTGACGACGCGAGAGCACGTGACGGCATATTTTCCACCTGATCAGGATTTCCACTGAAGTTTCATTCATCGCCTTTCTTCATCAGGTATTTGCAGTTGCACCACTTGGATTTTTATGAGCTTTTTTTTTTAGCTGTTTTCTGTGTGCAAAAAGTTTTAATACATTTCTAATAAATAATGAATCTATTCCCACATTTCAGACACGGTTGGTGTAAATTATTACATGAGTGCAGTAAAGAAGTCTATTCAAACTGTGATTGATGTACTTTAGTAGCCTTCAGAATTATTTTGGTTTTTGGTGACAGATTTATTGTTAAAAAATTTGTCTGAATTGGTGTTTATTTATCGTCATTTTTAGGGTGCGCCCCAATACACCCACTAGCCCTACTTTTTAGCCCTACCCCTAAATTTTGCACATTCCCATGAAGGTAGTGCTGTCCCAATCCCTCTTAGCATGTAGGGGACATAACGAGGGGTAGGGGACATAATGAGGGGTAGGGGACATAACGTGGGGTAGGGGGTATGAATCTAGCCATTCAGAGCGAGGGACGTCAGATGCTGACTTGCTGAGGAAGGACCAGAGAAATGGGAACAACAGCGACCTCCGGAGAGCGACAGGACTCAGAGAGGAAAACACACAAATGTACATGCAGATTACACGCTTGTTCGTAACGTTAGCCACACTAGCCGCGCTAGCTAAGCTAAAACACTGATGAAAAGCTTGCAAAGGCTTTTAGGCAGTTTACAAGAGACAACAGTCGTCATGGCAACTTCTGGTTGTTTTGTTCATTAATCAACCGAAGCATGATGATGATGAAAAAGGAAAAACGACCACAACTGTTACCTCTGCTGTTGCTGGGTGTGTTGTTATGGTGACACGTATCTGCAAACGTCACTATGCAGTCGCTGACGTGCCTGAATGTAAATGCAGCAGTGGCGTCCCAGTTCCTAGAAGATTACAAAGCCCTGCCCTGTGGCTTCAATTCCAGGGTGCAGTGATGGTGAGTAAGGGCGGGTGGTTGAAGGTAAGGGGAACATTGGGGCTGGGCTTCAGTACCAGGAATTACCAGGACAAAATTTTTGGTCCATATCAGCCATCCCTGGTCCTAACCCAGCAACGGTCCTCTGCTCCCCCAAAGGTCCAGTTAGACACGTTATTTTCTGACTGTAGGATGAAAGTGTGACGACGCTTTGCTAATGGCTGCACCAACAGGGTAACAGCTTGGAGGGAAGCATCTCCCTCACTGGGAAAATAAAGCTGGTCATCACTGGAGGAAATCTCAGTGCAGACATGGAGGATGAGCTTCTGCATGCGGTGGCATTCCCATTCTTTCACAGTCTGGGATCCAAGTCCCTCCTCACACTCCACAGAGCAGGATTTATTAGGTTCTCCCAGAGGGGGAGCGACCGGCCTGCAGTCCTGACATGGACCAGAAAGACCAACACAACATGTCTGGTGGAAGGATGCCATCCACAGCAGTGTGACCAAACTGGTGAGCTTTCTGAGGAGGTTCCAGGCTGGTGTAGCTGTCCGGTTCTTACACTGATATTCTGTGTTAAAGACCCACAGCAAAACTATTCCACCTTAGACATCTACTTTTCTGACTCATTCTGACGTCACACCAACATCCATTATGCACATTTCTAGTCGTCAATGTCCAGCGGCGTCCCGAGACTCAGAAACTGCAGTATGCAAGTTTTCCATCTGGACCGCGGCCGTGACGTTGCAGCACCGCGTCACGTACCAGCAAACGGACATGAACCAGACATGAACACAGCGGGTGTTTGAACGCATCACGTACCAGCAAACGGACATGAACCAGACATGAACACAGCGGGTGTTTGAACGCATCACGTACCAGCAAACGGACATGAACCAGACATGAACACAGCGAGTGTTTGAACGCATCACGTACCAGCAAACGGACATGAACCAGACATGAACACAGCGGGTGTTTGAACGTATCACGTACCAGCAAACGGACATGAACCAGACATGAACACAGCGGGTGTTTGAACGTATCACGTACCAAAAAACGGACATGAACCAGACATGAACACAGCGGGTGTTTGAACGCATCACGTACAAGCAAACGGACATGAACCAGACATGAACACAGCAGGTGTTTGAACGCATCACATACCAGCAAACAGACATGAACCAAACATGAACACAGCGGGTGTTTGAACGCATCACGTACCAGCAAACGGACATGAACCAGACATGAACACAGCGGGTGTTTGAACGCATCACGTACCAGCAAACGGACATGAACCAGAAATGAACACAGCGGGTGTTTGAACGCATCACGTACCAGCAAACGGACATGAACCAGACATGAACACAGCGGGTGTTTGAACGCATCACGTACCAGCAAACAAACATGAACCAGACATGAACACAGCGGGTGTTTGAACGCATCACGTACCAGCAAACAGACAGGAACCAGACATGAACACAGCGGGTGTTTGAACGCGTCACGTACCAGCAAATGGACATGAACCAGACATGAACACAGCAGGTGTTTGAACGCATCACGTACCAGCAAACGGACATGAACCAGACATGAACACAGCGGGTGTTTGAACGCATCACGTACCAGCAAACGGACATGAACCAGACATGAACACAGCGGGTGTTTGAATGCATCACGTACCAGCAAACGGACATGAACCAGACATGAACACAGCGGGTTTTTGAACGCATCACGTACCAGCAAACGGACATGAACCAGACATGAACACAGCGGGTGTTTGAACACATCACGTACCAGCAAACGGACATGAACCAGACATGAACACAGCGGGTGTTTGAACGCATCACGTACCAGCAAACGGACATGAACCAGACATGAACACAGCGGGTGTTTGACCGCATCACGTACCAGCAAACAAACATGAACCAGACATGAACACAGCAGGTGTTTGAACACATCACGTACCAGCAAACGGACATGAACCAGACACGAACACAGCAGGTGTTTGAACGCGTCACGTACCAGCAAACGGATATGAACCAGACATTAACACAGCGGGTGTTTGAACGCATCACGTACCAGCATACGGACATGAACCAGACATGAACACAGCGGGTGTTTGAACGCATCACGTACCAGCAAACGGACATGAACCAGACATGAACACAGCGGGTGTTTGAACGCATCACGTACCAGCAAACGGATATGAACCAGACATGAACACAGCGGGTGTTTGAACGCATCATGTACTAGCAAACGGACATGAACCAGACATGAACACAGCGGGTGTTTGAAGGCGTCACGTACCAGCAAATGGACATGAACCAGACATGAACACAGGAGGTGTTTGAACGCATCACGTACCAGCAAACGGACATGAACCAGACATGAACACAGCGGGTGTTTGAACGCATCACGTACCAGCAAACGGACATGAACCAGACATGAACACAGCGGGTGTTTGAACGCATCACGTACCAGCAAACGGACATGAACCAGACATGAACACAGCGGGTGTTTGACCGCATCACGTACCAGCAAACAGACATGAACCAGACATGAACACAGCGGGTGTTTGAACGCATCACGTATCAGCAAACGGACATGAACCAGACATGAACACAGCGGGTGTTTGAACGCATCACGTACCAGCAAACAGACATGAACCAGACATGAACACAGCGGGTGTTTGAACGCATCACGTACCAGCAAACAAACATGAACCAGACATGAACACAGCGGGTGTTTGAACGCATCACGTACCAGCAAACAGACAGGAACCAGACATGAACACAGCGGGTGTTTGAACGCGTCACGTACCAGCAAATGGACATGAACCAGACATGAACACAGCAGGTGTTTGAACGCATCACGTACCAGCAAACAGACATGAACCAGACATGAACACAGCGGGTGTTTGAACGCATCACGTACCAGCAAACGGACATGAACCAGACATGAACACAGCGGGTGTTTGAATGCATCACGTACCAGCAAACGGACATGAACCAGACATGAACACAGCGGGTGTTTGAACGCATCACGTACCAGCAAACGGACATGAACCAGACATGAACACAGCGGGTGTTTGAACACATCACGTACCAGCAAACGGACATGAACCAGACATGAACACAGCGGGTGTTTGAACGCATCACGTACCAGCAAACGGACATGAACCAGACATGAACACAGCGGGTGTTTGAACGCATCACGTACCAGCAAACGGACATGAACCAGACATGAACACAGCGGGTGTTTGAACACATCACGTACCAGCAAAAGGATATGAAACAGACATGAACACAGCGGGTGTTTGAACGCATCACGTACCAGCAAACGGACATGAACCAGACATGAACACAGTGGGTGTTTGAACGCGTCACGTACCAGCAAACGGACATGAACCAGACATGAACACAGCGGGTGTTTGAACGCGTCACGTACCAGCAAACAGACATGAACCAGACATGAACACAGCGGGTGTTTGAACGCGTCACGTACCAGCAAACGGACATGAACCAGACATGAACACAGCGGGTGTTTGAACGCATCACGTACCAGCACACGGACATGAACCAGACATGAACACAGCGGGTGTTTGAACGCGTCACGTACCAGCAAACGGACATGAACCAGACATGAACACAGCGGGTGTTTGAACGCATCACGTACCAGCAAACGGACATGAACCAGACATGAACACAGCGGGTGTTTGAACGCATCACGTACCAGCAAACGGACATGAACCAGACATGAACACAGCGGGTGTTTGAACGCATCACGTACCAGCAAACGGACATGAACCAGACATGAACACAGCGGGTGTTCGAACACATCACGTACCAGCAAACGGACATGAACCAGACACGAACACAGCGGGTGTTCGAACGCATCACGTACCAGCAAACGGACATGAACCAGACATGAACACAGCGGGTGTTTGAACGCATCACATACCAGCAAACGGACATGAACCAGACACGAACACAGCGGGTGTTCGAACGCATCACGTACCAGCAAACGGACATGAACCAGACATGAACACAGCGGGTGTTTGAACGCATCACGGAGGATTCAGCAAAGAAACGCAAGGAAACATCACCAGAGGAAGAGGAGAAGAAAGAGAGGAAGAGACAGAACAAGAGTCAAGATGCGACCGTCTGTTACTGGCTGGAGGGAAGCACAGGTATGATGAAGATGATGAAGGTAAAGGCAGGAACACACTACAGGAAAATCAGCCCGATTTATGTCCCGATCTTCCCCTTACGATCAAAGCCAGTAAAGGTCTGATTGTCGGATGTTTGCAAAAAACATCGCATCTGATCTTCTCGTGCCAAGAGTTACGAGTGATTTTGTGCGATCCGATCGGAAGGAGAGATCGTAGATAACGAACATGTTTAATATTTGCAACTAGAAATCCTGGTGTGTGTGGTGTTCCGAGACGACCCGAACACGCTCAGAGTTCACAGCTGTGCAGAATCAGAAATGCTGCTCTCATTGGGAAATCACACGGAGGCTCCTGGAACAACAGCCAATCAGAATGCAAGAGCTAACAGCTGACTAACAGCTGACTGACGGATAAGGAAGTAAACACAAACAAAGAGTACACAGCCATTAGCTTCCAGCCCTGCTCTCCAAGATATCTAATGTTTGTGGCCATTTTCATTCACCTCCAACTCGCCGTCATACAGCCACGTTCTGATCACTCTCTACGACTCGTTACGAAGTCTCGTCACTGAAGTCTCGTTACGAAGTCTCGTCACTGAAGTCTCGTCACGAAGTCTCGTCACTGAAGTCTCGTTACGAAGTGTCGTCACTGAAGATTCGTCACGAAGTCTCGTCACTGAAGTCTCGTCACGAAGTCTCGTCACTGAAGTCTCGTTACGAAGTGTCGTCACTGAAGATTCGTCACGAAGTCTCGTCACTGAAGTCTCGTTACGAAGTCTCGTCACTGAAGTCTCGTCACTGAAGTCTCGTCACTGAAGTCTCGTTACGAAGTCTCGTCACTGAAGTCTCGTTACGAAGTCTTGTCACTGAAGTTTCGTCACGAAGTCTCGCCACTGAAGTCTCGTTACAAAGTGTCGTCACTGAAGATTCATCACGAAGTCTCGTCACTGAAGTCTCGTCACGAAGTCTAGTCACTGAAGTCTCGTCACTGAAGTCTCGTTACGAAGTCTCGCCACTGAAGTCTCGCCACTGAAGTCTCGCCACTGAAGTCTGGCCACTGAAGTCTCGCCACTGAAGTCTCGTTTGATATCGTGGATGTTGACAGTGAAGGAGCCGATTCTCTGCTGACGGATCAGTTAGTGTGGGGGGTTCTCCGTCGTGTCCCCCCCCCACACTTTATGATCAGAAGAGGCGAATCTTGTGTTTTGTCTTTTGTAATCATCAAGTGTGAGGTCTCTACATCTATGAAGGTCTCAGGAATCCTGTAGTATGGACCGAGCTTTAGCTGTCGATAAGGGGCGCGTCACTTTGAAAATTGATAAAAAAAAGTTGCATTATGGGTCTTTAAATGAAAAAATTGTTAATATGTCTTATTTCTACAGACTTCAGTCGTCCAATCTATAAAAAGATATCAAACAAGAGCCAGCCTGGATATTTTCTCTTCTTCAGACCTGTAAAGTCTGGAAACCCTACAGATGGTTGTGTGTGAGGATCCCAGTAAACACTCAGACCAACGTTCTGATCGTTCTGATCGTTCTGATCTCCACCACGTCTACGTGACCAGATGTGTCGAGTTGCTGCCATGTGATTGGCTGGTTTGTGCTAACAAGAGGAACAGCTAAGACAGGGATCGGCAACCCGCGGCTCCGGAGCCGCATGCGGCTCTTTAGTCCCTCTGTTGCGGCTCCCTGCATTGGAAAATGAATTAATGACTATTCTACTAAATTGTATTGTATTTTGGTTGGTTCACTTTAATAATGTGATTCTAAAAGACCAAAACAAATGTCCCCTTGAGAGACAATAAAGTTTCTCATCTTATTCTAAATTTGAGGATTATGATGATCCCTCTGAGGGATTCATGTACAGTTGCGCACTTTTCCCGAGTTCTCCGAGCACTGCAAATGCAGCACGTGAAATAAAATCCAACTCAACTATTAAAATAAAGACATAATTTATATTTTACCATTTTGCAAAGCAGCCCATTGAGTGTCAGGTGCAACAAGCAGGTAACTGCAGTGAAACGGCGAGTAGCTGTCCAGCACGCTATGATGCGTCTCACAAACCTTTACGCAGCCAATCAGTGTTAATAACTGCACTTCATGCTCACGTGCCGCTATTGTGCAGCATAGCATGATACAGCCCTATTGAATCAGCAATCACGGAATTAAACATTAAAAACGGAATTAATTACAAACAAAGAATATCACTGAGTGTGGACGTGCCGCGGAGCGCTGAACTTTCCTCCTGGCGCACTGTCCCACGAACGCCTCACAGCGGAGCGTCTCTGTTGCGCTGTTGCTGCAGTTCTGGCATTTAAAGTGAATAATAAACGAGCAAAAGCTTATTTGTCCACTCCGACCCTGTCATGCTGCGCTTTGATCACTTCTCCAGCAGGTAGGCCGACGATAGAGAAGAAAAGTGTCTGATGCACTGAGCATGTTCAGCGCTGCGTGGGCAGATTCATTTGTTTTCACTGCTGACCAGATTATTTTGCGTAGCTTTGTTCATATTTTGTGAAACAGTAATTTCATTTTTCGGGTAGCTTACTGCACGCGCCAGTAAAAGGATGACGGCACAGACAGGACAGCGTGTTTGGTTTGCTGCTGGTAGATTATTAAAGCTGCGTCTTTTTCCATCCTACATAAATACAACAAATAAAATAGTTTTTTTTTTTTAAGTGACCTTCAACCCGACGTCTTTTCTTTTTTTTAGTTTAAAATGTTTTTTTGCTGGATGCAGAAATGTAATTTCATTTTCTCGTTTTTATGTTAAATGCAACACATTTAACGTTAAAGTTTTATTTAATCATCAATGTTAAAAGTCAGTTGATGCTCCAGTGTTTTCTTTATTGTAGGAAACGGGTCTGAAAGGCTGTTTGGCTGAAACAGGTTGCCGACCGGCTTATTTAAGACTTTTACATTTTTGCGGCTCCAGACAGATTTGTTTTTAGTTTTTTTGGTCCAATATGGCTCTTTGAACATTTTGGGTTGCCGACCCCTGAGCTAAGACAACATAAAGTGTGTTCAGTACTCACTGTTGTCTACTTCTGTGTGAGGCTCGCCGAGGCTCATGGGAACTCTGTAGCCGCTCGGATCCTCTGACTGAAGCAGCTCCACCAGATCTTCCCTGGAGAGGTCCGGCGGGGGCGGGACCGAGTCCGACTGGCAGATGTTGATGAAGACTTTCTCCTTGCCTGGTTCGGACAGTGTCTTCACACACATGCCTGAGAGGAGGAAGAGGAGGAAGAGGAGGAGAAAGACAAGGCAGAATAAACCGTTCAAGTCCTGAAAAAGCGTTAATGAACCAGCTGGGATGTGGGCGGAGCTTACCAGGCTGAGGTCTGATCACTTTTGAGTTTGGACTTTCATTTTGCAGCTTTCCCATCGTCTAGAAAACAACAGATTATTTCATTTAAACAGCGTCAGCAGAAGCTGAACCCCATTGAAAACATGTGGGACATCGTCAAGAGAAAGCTGAACGGGAAGAGAACAAACAATAAAGAAGAGCTCAAGGCTGTGATGGAAGCATGTTGGTCTCCATAACAGCTGAGATATTCCACAAGCTGCTAGCATCCATGCCACGCTGGGTTAAAGCTGCTAGCATCCATGCCACGCCGGGGTTAAAGCTGCTAGCATCCATGCCACGCCGGGTTAAAGCTGCAAGCATCCATGCCACGCTGGGTTAAAGCTGCTAGCATCCATGCCACGCCGGGTTAAAGCTGCTAGCATCCATGCCACGCTGGGTTAAAGCTGCTAGCATCCATGCCACGCCGGGGTTAAAGCTGCTAGCATCCATGCCACGCCGGGTTAAAGCTGCAAGCATCCATGCCACGCTGGGTTAAAGCTGCTAGCATCCATGCCACGCCGGGTTAAAGCTGCTAGCATCCATGCCACGCTGGGTTAAAGCTGCTAGCATCCATGCCACGCCGGGTTAAAGCTGCTAGCATCCATGCCACGCCGGGTTAAAGCTGCTAGCATCCATGCCACGCCGGGTTAAAGCTGCTAGCATCCATGCCACGCTGGGTTAAAGCTGCTAGCATCCATGCCACGCCGGGTTAAAGCTGCTAGCATCCATGCCACGCCGGGTTAAAGCTGCTAGCATCCATGCCACGCCGGGTTAAAGCTGCTAGCATCCATGCCACGCCGGGCTAAAGCTAGTAGCATCCATGCCACGCCGGGTTAAAGCTGCTAGCATCCATGCCACGCCGGGTTAAAGCTGCTAGCATCCATGCCACGCCGGGTTAAAGCTGCTAGCATCCATGCCACGCCGGGTTAAAGCTGCTAGCATCCATGCCACGCCGGGTTAAAGCTGCTAGCATCCATGCCACGCTGGGTTAAGGAGTCATTCATGCAAAAGGACCAAACCAAGTACTAAGCACATATGCAAGATTTTCCTGCAGGAGGCCTGATATTTTTGTATTTAAAGTCCTTTTCTGATTGATTTCATGCAATATTCAAATTTTTTGAGTTTTAGAATTCAAGGTTTTCTTAAGCTGCAACTTCTAATCAGCAACATCCAAACAAACAAAAGCTTAAAGTATATTGATTTGCATATTATTTGTCAATACAATATGTAAATTACACCTTTTAAGTTGAATTACGGAAATACATAAACTTTTCAGTATATTCTAAGTTTTGGGGTCGTACTTGTAGACATTTAAAAATGCTGTATCGATCTATTTTAACAAACAAAATCTTGCGATATTTCATCATTCTGTTACGAAATCTTACGAGAATTCACAAAATATTGTCAGATTTTGTAACAGAACTATGAAATCTTCCAAGACATTGTAAGTAAAATAGATAGATACCGCATTTTAAATATCGATTTGATATTGGCATATGAAAATCTAACGATATTTCAGTGTATCGATATTTTTCCCACCCGTATTTTTCAGTGTCTGAAAGGATCATAAAACTGCTATTTTCATTGATTGCTTATTTTTTCAGTTTTAATATCGGTATCAATATCGGTTATCGGCCACATGAGTTTAAAAAAAACAGATATTGGCCGAAGTTCCACTATCATGCGTCCCTAGTGGTTTCCAGTAAACTATAAATGCTACTACCCACTCAGGACACTTGGATTACATTGGACGAGCAGTATGGAGGAATACTGACAAGTTTTTGTGGACTTTTATGGACCTTTTTGGTTGAAGTACACCCCCCCCCCGGATCTCCAGCTGCATTTTTGATATTAAAAAAAGTGCTCCCGTCTTGCTCAGCATGAGGATGAGGAGAAGATGAAGGACCATCATTGTGTGTGCGTACTATCCCTTTAAAGCTGACCATCCATGGAAGCGGACCACGGTCGGGTTAAAGCTGGGACCAGCAGGGGGTGGGTTTGGCTCCAGCCATCGGTCCCTGGACAGCGTCCAGCTTCGCTGTCCTGCTTTGAGAGTGACAGATGGTGCCGTCAGTGGTCATAAACCAGACGTTGTCGTGCCAGACAGGACGTTACACATGATGGTCAGAACGTCCAATTTAGTCCCAGCAGACCTCTAAAAACCTCTAAAAAAAAAAAAAAAAACAAACAAAAAAAAAAAACGACAGACTGGCAACCTGTCCAGGGTGTACCCCGCCTCTCGCCTGATAATAGCTGGGATAGACTCCAGCAACCCCCGCGACCCTGAACTGGATAAGCGGTACAGAAAATGACATGACAGACCTCTAAAAACATTCCAAAGGCTTGGAGTCCATTTTTAACATGGCCTGTGGTGAACTTCTCTGTAAGCAGTGTTTTTCTACCCATTCCTCCACAGATGCCAGTCCTCTGAGCTAAAAGCTTATACTGGGCTGCTTTCCAGATGCAGATCCCACAGCCTGGTTCCCAGAGACAGAGACGGACACGGACAGGGACCAGGATCTGAATACAAACAAGACTGGAAGAGGAGAAGGGATGGACGAAAGTCACGAAGTACGCAGCATTGGGCCGTTTCTGATGCTGGACATCATCCCCGCCTCATTCACGGCTGGGAGGGGGCATGTTCTCCACTGCTCCACATGTCCTCAGAGGGCCAGGTAGACCAGAATCTGTGTTCTACGTCTGAGAGGTGACATGTTCTCCACTGCTCCACATGTCCTCAGAGAGCCAGGTAGACCAGAATCTGTGTTCCACGTCTGAGAGGTGGCACGTTCTCCACTGCTCCACATGTCCTCAGAGAGCCAGGTAGACCAGAATCTGTGTTCCACGTCTGAGAGGTGGCATGTTCTCCACTGCTCCACATGTCCTCAGAGAGCCAGGTAGACCAGAATCTGTGTTCCACGTCTGAGAGGTGGCACGTTCTCCACTGCTCCACATGTCCTCAGAGGGCCAGGTAGACCAGAATCTGTGTTCCACGTCTGAGAGGTGGGACGTTCTCCTTTGCTCCACATGTCCTCAGAGGGCCAGGTAGACCAGAATCTGTGTTCCACGTCTGAGAGGTGGCACGTTCTCCACTGCTCCACATGTCCTCAGAGAGCCAGGTAGACCAGAATCTGTGTTCCATGTCTGAGAGGTGGCACGTTCTCCACTGCTCCACATGTCCTCAGAGGGCCAGGTAGACCAGAATCTGTGTTCCATGTCTGAGAGGTGGCACGTTCTCCACTGCTCCACATGTCCTCAGAGAGCTAGGTAGACCAGAATCTGTGTTCCACGTCTGAGAGGGGGCACGTTCTCCACTGCTCCACATGTCCTCAGAGGACCAGGTAGACCAGAATCTGTGTTCCACGTCTGAGAGGTGGCACGTTCTCCACTGCTCCACATGTCCTCAGAGAGCCAGGTAAACTAGAATCTGTGTTCCATGTCTGAGAGGTGGCACGTTCTCCACTGCTCCACATGTCCTCAGAGAGCCAGGTAAACTAGAATCTGTGTTCCACGTCTGAGAGGGGGCACGTTCTCCACTGCTCCACATGTCCTCAGAGAGCCAGGTACACCAGAATCTGTGTTCCACGTCTGAGAGGGGGCACGTTCTCCACTGCTCCACATGTCCTCAGAGGTCCAGGTAGACCAGAATCTGTGTTCCACGTCTGAGAGGTGGCACGTTCTCCACTGCTCCACATGTCCTCAGAGGGCCAGGTAGACCAGAATCTGTGTTCCACGTCTGAGAGGGGGCACTTTCTCCACTGCTCCACATGTCCTCAGAGGGCCAGGTAGACCAGAATCTGAGTTCTACGTCTGAGAGGTGGCACGTTCTCCACTGCTCCACATGTCCTCAGAGGACCAGGTAGACCAGAATCTGTGTTCCACGTCTGAGAGGTGGCATGTTCTCTGACTGCCAGTCAGGAATGTTTTCAGCGGTCAGGATGTTTTTACAGTCAGTTAGCCTGCAGGCTTTATTCAGTTCAGTTCACGTCTGTGACTGATTAACCAGCCAGCACCAGCCATGTGTACACTTTGTGCACAATTACAAGGCAGGTGAGTGTTTAACCTTACTGTCATTTCACTGTTAACTTGACCGCCTGCTGGATGTCCATATTTATTAAAAACGGAGGTCTAAAAGTGATCATTGTGGTTTCTGCAGGACTTTAGCTGACCCTCATGCTCTCCTCCTGCAGAAAGTCAGGAGAAAATGCTGTCGAGAGCCTGAATTAAAGACAAACTTTCTGCTGCTGTCCAGGGAATTTAGCTTTTCACCGCCATCTTCCAGAGAAACGGGAACATCCCTCATTGCACGTTTACATCAAGTCACAGTTGTAAGAACACAAACGCAGCATTTACATGATACACCATCGGTTAGGGAGAAGGAAATTCCTTTCCTCCTCCCGTGAAACCGAATGAAAATTCTTTCATTTCGGCACTTTTCATTCAGAAACACGTTTACACGGATCACTTTCATTCCCACAGAGCTTTTGAACTGTATACTGGTGCATCTGGCTCCATAAACGTGACTCCTGAAAGCAACATCACCTCCAACAGCAGCTGCTGGTAAAGCTCCTCCTGCTGCTGCAACTCCAGCTCAGAGCTGAGAAGCGAGGAGTCGGTCATCCTCAGGTCCAGCTGAAACCTGCCAACAGCACGGAAGAAAGATCAGCGATTAAATCATTTCTCACGTCCTCAATAAATCACCTCAGGACTCAGACTGGAATAATCCACTGTAAGTACAGTAACAACGCCGTGCCCTCTGGGTTTGGAGTCAAAGTTCTGCTTCATCATCTCCTCGGTCTGCTATAAAACAGGAAGGTTCACGTATGCGCTGCATCTGCAGGCTTCTTCCAGGTTTCAGCAAGTTAAATTCAAGACCTTTTAAAGACCTTTATCAGTCAAATTCAAGGGGAGAGACTACATGCAAAAACCCTGTTTTTTCATCACCTGGTCAATTTTGTCCCTGTTTTCTTTCAGACTAGTGTAAAAAAACATCCAAAATAAACATTTTAGGAGTTTATTTTATTTCACGATAATTTGTTTGATGCTTCCAAATTCCCTCAAACTGCAGCTAAAGTTGCCATTTTTTCAAAATGAGTTTTTTCTCTTATTCTTGGTATAAAATCTCCTCTTCAGGAGCACTTACAGAAACCAAACTTTCACGTTTTGCTCCTGACTGTATACTTAAAGTTTTTACAGAAGGATGTTTTGATTTCTCATTCACAGCCTGATTTATAGAACATTTCATCCCAAAAATATGCCAAAAAATGAGTTTTTTCTGGTTGTTGACTGTATATTCTAATATGTGAAATGATCTGTAGAGATATCCAAAATCCCCTCTGCAAAAACGTTAGATTTTAATATGTGAACAAAATTCAAAAGAAACTTTGAACCTGGTTTAATCCTGTGTTTGGATTTTTTCCAAGAAATGTATGCAAATTATCGCATTTTTGGCTAAATAACACCTCATTTGCATATTTAAATTTTTAGAAAACTTGAAACACAAGTTTTTTGTATTTCTTGCGATACAAAAAATGATAGCCCTGATGTATGAAATAAACCAGGAAAGTTTCATGGTGATACCAGTAACATTTTTTACCCTATTTGCCTGGAGTGTCTCGCCTTAAGACCAACATGATGCATTTTTAGAAACATTCAAATAATCCCAGAAATAAAAAAAACAGGACTTGCCCCCAAAAATAATTATTTAAAAAAAAAGGATTTTAGTGGACAACTGAAACAAATAATAGACACAGACATTAATATTGTAAACTCCAGTGTAAGTGAAGAAGAAAATGCATTTAATTTTATATCAATTAAAAAGAAATAGAAAAAGAAATTGAAAATATTTCTCGTAGCTATCTGAACTTCTCAGAAAGACGAACAGAATCTACCTGTGATTAAGTCTGCATGGGCAAAAAAATCAGTTGAATGAATTCATTCAAATTTCTTGTTGTGGGGGAGTTTTTGTGTAACGGTGTATTTTTGGCTACCCGGAGCTTCCAAAAGCGCTAGTTTTACATCGCAGTATGAAAAGCGACAACATCATCATCATCATAGCACACACGAAACAGCAACAGTAAGCAAAAACGTGTCTAAGTGTGACTTATAACAGAACTTTGATTCCAAGAGGGACTTTATTCATTCATCCTAATGGTGGGGGTTACATTTGACTTCTTTTTGATTAATTAAAATAAAATTTTGTTTTAAGTTGTCTGTCGTTTGTACTGCTTTCATCTATATGTAGGAGAGAAAAATCGCCCCCCCCAAAAATCTAAAATCAAATTAAAAAGAAAAAAAATCGGAGATTTTATTTTAGGCCATATCGTCCCGCTCTAACTATGATATATTATTCAGTGTATTTTGTGGCCAACGCTCCACAGGAATGAATAAAAGTAAAAAATAAAGACCAGTCTAGTTAAAATGTAAGACTTTGGATGAACAAATGCTCCTTTAAGACCTTTCAGGGCCTTTAATGCCACATTTACACTGTCAGGTTTTGATGCCCAGATCAGATTTGATGCCTAAATTTCTATTTTATTAATGTTTGGTTACACGTATTTTATAATGTGATCCATATCGGATTTCTCGGGATTACACCATCCTGTCATTTGAAACACCCCGCATGCGTACCTGGTGTATCAAGCGCTAGCATACAAAGAGGAAACCAGACGGATACAATGAGGGGAAATGGTTAGATTACTGATCTACAATCTAAAAAAAAGGACACAAGATTTAGATACAATAACAGTTCTGTGGGCTTCATCGTTTCCTGCTGCTTTTTAAATGATGCCGAGAGCGAGCGCGCTGGTGATTTCTTTAATTGTGTTCTGATTAATTTTCAAAATAAAGTTTTAGCTTCTGAAATCAGATTATTAACAGTTGTGCTGGAGCTGGTTAATCTGGATGATGCAGCTTCATTCTGAACCAATATTTCCCTGAACCTGGACGACCCGCGGCGTCTGCAGATGAAAGAGTTTTGTGTGACGGGCGTAAATGTGCTTCCCTGTACAGCACGGGTGTCAAATTCATCCAGAAAGGGCCGTGTGGCTGCTGGTTTTCTTTCCAACTAAGCAGTAGCACACCAGACTCCACTCATCTCATCAAGTCTTCAAGTTAAGACTGGATTCACTTGATGAGCTGAGTGGAGTCTGGTGTGCTACTGCTTAGTTGGAAAGAAAACCAGCAGCCACACGGCCCTTTCTGGAATCACTTTGACACCCCTGCTGTACAGCATAAGGAGGAGACTGGTTTCAGACCAGTTACATTCATACGTGGAGGAGACGATATTTCCCATTTCATTTTAGTTACAGATTATTAGGTTGGTTTGTGAGGTTGTGGAGTCCGTCTCCTGTAAAAGCACCTAAAAAATCTGAATGCTGGGGGGGGGGGGGCTTTTAAAGAATGGTGGGATGTTTTTTTTTCTTTTTTCTTTAAATACCGTCATTCCGACCATAGAAGGAAAAAAATTGTCGGAATGATGAGACGTTTGTCATTTCCACATTTGGGGACCCATGTTGGAGTGGAGGAATGTGGGAATGGTGATGGCCTCCTCATCTCTCGTTCTCTGTCGGGCCTCCATTCTCACATTTAACTGCTGCTCACATCTTAACAGTGCACCAAAAATAATCTAAATTGTCGCAGATTTGATGACGTGTGGAACGCGTGTAAGAAGATCCGATCTGCCTGCTCACACTGCAGCCGCATTGTCACAGATCTGATTGATATCAGATTTATTTCCACATATGAATGAGGCCTGTATCCGATCCCCACAGATCCGCATGCACACGTCTTTTTCCTGTTTACATGGTCAAAAGCAGATCGGATCTGAGCCACATAAGAGCAGAACATCGGAATTAGGTCACATTTCACTGACAGTGTAAATGAGGCCAATGACCCTGCAATAGGGATGCACGATATAATCAGCCCCATATCGGTATCGGCCTATATCAGCCTTAAAACTGAGTATCGTACATCGGCCATCCCACTGATATTTAACCGATATTTAACCAATCAGGCCGCTGCTTCTAAGTCTAAAAAAAAATCTAAAAACTTCTTTTTTACATTTTTACATCTTTACATCTTTTTTTGATATCGGCAGACATCAAATTACCTGTCCACTGTATCGATATATCATATCGTGATTAAACCAGTGATTTATACTGGTTAAGTTAGTTTATACGCAGTCATTTGTGTAAATATCCAAATATCCCCTGTTAGGGGGTATTTTTTTCTCTCTCTTCTCAGGGAGAAGAAACTCCAGGTGGTTCTAGAATATCACGCAGATATCCTGTTAGTCTTGTTTGAACAGCCGTCATTCAGTTTTACTTGTTCTACATAAACACAAGTTGAGGTATTTTTCTAATTTTGCACAAGGAATGACTTTGACATCATTTATTTTTCAGCTTTAATATTGGTATCAATATCGGTTATTCGCCACATGAGTTATAAAATATCGGCATATCAGATATCGGCCAAAATTCCAATATTGTGCATCCCTCTTTACAGGGTGAAACTTTCTCTTTGAAAATCTTGAAAACTGAAGACAATGCAGTGGCAGGAGGCTCCATGTGCAGCTCTGCCCGTTACTATGCTGTAACAGGAGGCTTGCAGTCGCTGGACAACTAATCCAATTTTGGTCATGATTTCAATTTTGCCTTCTCACAACCATAAAACACTAATCAAAGAAAATCTATTAATCCTGAAGTTATAGGAAGCAAACTGCAGGGAGTATAGAACAGGATGATATATTATTCTTACTTGTTTCTAATTTATTTCTGGTTGTGTTCTTTTATTTAAGTTATATTTGAGGTTGAATTTTGGTGGTTCAATAAACACTTTTTTTTTTTAATCAATGAATAATCGTGTATATTAATATTTCAATACCAGTCAAAATAATGGTGATTGTATTTTTCCCGTAATGGTCCAGCCCTGGCTTGCAGGCATGTTATGTAATACTGAGGGGAAGAACATGGATGGAAATGCTGCCAGCAGCTTGCTGATTCTTCCAGGCCGCAGAATAAACTGATGATAACGACATTGCTTGGCAGTCTCTCGAGTTTTACTTGAGTCACATCCAAAGCGAGTTTGGCTTCACTTCTAAAGTTTATGTTGTTTCATGTGACATGTGCACGCTCGTGAACAGACTTACGTTAAAGGAAGGCATCCGCTGTAGTCTAAACGTTTTCATAGTTTACACTAAGAAAAAAGGAAGCTGTGCTGAGTAATCGCTTCCAGCCTGAAATGAAAGGCCTGAAATTCATTTTCCAAACGGGGGAGGGGCTGCAAACATTCACCGCATCGTACGCAGGATTTTCCTGCATTATAGGAGCTACAGTCATCAAAATTATTATTAACCCTCAATTTAAAGAAGGGAAGAAATCAGCTGTCAGTGAAATAAGACGAAATTGACAAAAGTAATAATAAATAAAAATTCTTTGAAAATCATGATATTTATTTTTTATTGTGGCTCAACGGAAATAAAAAAAAAAACAGACAAAAAATGAAACAAGTAAACAAGCATGATGGGGCTCTGAAGCTAAACTTTTGTTGAGCAACACTTTGAGACAATCACTGCAATCAGGTGTTTCTGTAACGTCCAATCAGAGGTCTGCACCTGCTGACAGGTATGTTGGTCCATGTTCATGGTAAATGTGCTCTAATATGACTGGGACTAGTTTTGATTATTTCATTTTTTTATTATTATTATTATCATTAACCAACAATTCAACAGGAATATTTTCTTTTACTAAAATATAATTTTGTAAATTTTTATTCATTATTAGTTTCTTTAGTATCTTGTTATTTGAATTACTACTGAGAATTAAACCTTTTCTTTAATTGGAAGGTATTACTTTTGAGGATGACTGTAAGTCTGCAGGGAACGATGATATTATGCCGATACCTGCAACCCCACAGTGAATTTCAGGCCCTGTTACATCAGGGCTGCTTGATTATGGAAAAAAAAAAAATCATAATCACAATTATTTTAGGCCACACATATGGACCTTACAGCTGTTTTTCAATATAAAAAGCTTTAAATGTATAAAATAAATATACTTCCAACATTAAATGAATACGAAAGACATAAAGTAATCCAGAACAAACTATCCAGCTGTTCTGCAATTTCTCCACATTTGAAGAATAAAATAAATATGCTTATTTGTACGAAAAAAAATCCCCAAATAAACTTTATCAAGCTTTAGTGCAATGCTAGAACAATCCAAACTGAACATTTTATTAATGACAGCCGATAAATCACATGGGTGGAAGCCACTGAAATGAGCTTTAGCTTCAGAAGAACTTTCATGAAATGAGTCAAGAAAAGTGGCAAATAAATCGTTTCAACTCAATAACATGAGTTTGGAGACTGTTTGACACGACAGTTGAAATCACAATCAATATATCATTAATCGAATAATTGTTGACTTTAAAAATAGTCGGTGACTAATTTCATAATTGACTAATCTTTTATGTTTTATCAGCTTTGTTTTTCCTCTCAGGATTGCCGCTGTACCCTCCACTGCCTCGTCTGTCTGGTCATCTTTTCTTCACTGTCACAAATGATTATTTCAATAATCGACTAGTCACCAATTATTTTGTCGATTAGTTGACTAATTGGATTATAGGAACCAGTCAAAAGTTTAGACACGTTTTTCACTAGATTCAATCAGAAATCTATTTCATTTTCTGTACTTGACATTTACTGTCACATAACAGTGACGTCATCAAAGCCGCCGCAGAAAAAAATGTCTGTAAATATGACGAATCACCAAAAAAAGCCGCTATGAGCTCACAGGGGGGGCCGCTAATGTTTGGTGACAAAACATTGGTGAAATGAAGGAGTTTGTGGCAGATGACGCCTTATTTAGAGGCTGCGCGCGGTTGCTGCATCACTGCCATCATATCGGACATACGCTGATCTGCAGTGGATCTAAATATCTGCTGAAGGAATTCAAGTTGCACCAAAACTGTCTGATGAGGAAATGAACGGATTCATGCTGGAAAATAGATCCAGGTAGAAAAAAACTAACTTCCCCTTTCAGGTATTAGATCTTATTTCATGTTTTTGAGTACTGTATATAGGGCTGGGGAAAAAAATCGATACACTGAAACATCGCGGTATTTTCATATGCAGATTTCAAATAGAGATTCAAAAATGCAATATTGCTCTATTTTACCAACGAAATTTGCAGGTTTTCGTAAAATCTCGCGAGATTTCACCATTATTTTACGAAATCTCGCGAGATTTTACGAAAACCTGCAAATTTCGTGACTGAACAACGAAATCTTGCGAGATTTCATTAGTAAAATAGATCTATACCACATTTTTACATATCAATATGATATCAGCATATGAAAATATCGCGATATTTCAGTGTAGCGATTTTTTTCCCACAGCCCTAATATTTGTTTTGTAAATATTTCCCCATAAGTCCACACAGTAATGGGTGGAAGGATGAGAGAAGTACACAATATATGAAAAAATGTATCCACAAAGGGTTAAATTTGATATAAAACAGCAATATGTTTGGACATTTTAGTTTGTAAAATATGCATGTGTAATTTCCAATCATGCTGATCATCAATATTGATTCCTGAAGATTTTATTGCATGCTGCAGCCTCCACCAAGCACTGAAAATCAGAACAAGTCAAAACTTAAAAACTATTTGTGATTGCTACCCAGTATCATGCTGACACTTTGAACTTAATTTTTTATTCTATTTTTTCCCTATGTTTTAAAATCATTTTAACATTTTTAGTGTTTTCTTCCTTTTACGTATTCATATTTCTGTATTAGCCAGTTTAATTGCTTGATGTATGTTATAGTGATGTTTTATCCATTATAAGGCACTTTTGTTACATGGAAAGGCAAATTTAAATAAAGACTTACTAATAAATTATAATCAGAGAGTGTAGAGAAGTGAAGCTGATGTGTTCCTGAGATATTTAGCTGTGAATCACTCCTTTAGTCGTGCTCAAGGTTATTGACACCCTCCAATTAAAGAAGGAAAAAATCAGTTTTCAGTGAAGTAAGTTGAAATTGACAAAAGTAATAAATAAAAATTCACTGAATTTGAAAAACACTGAATTTCAATTGTGGTTCAGAACAAATATTAAAAACAAACCAACAAGCGTGGTCTGAAGGTAAGCGTTAACTGAGCAACATTCTGAGACAATCAGGTGTTTTCTGTCATGTTCATGAAGACTTTTCCACCTGCTGTCAGGTATTTCTGTCCACATTTCACCAGGAAGACGCTCTAATGTGTCCGGGACAGTTTTGTTTATTTGTTTGTTTTTATTATTATTTCCAAACACAATTCAAAAGCGTTATTTTATTTCACTAAATTATAATTTAGTAAATTTTTGTATTTTATTAGTTTCTTTAGTTTCTTGTTCATTGAATTTATCCTTTTCTTTAATTGGAGGGTGTGAATCATCCAGAGCAGGACCGAGGTAAACATCTGTGAAACTGCACAGGTTCACCTTTTCAGCTTCTACACTCCCAGATCAGACCCCCCCTTACCAAAAACAAGTACTCCTGAAGTACATGTCATTAAGTATACTCAAGTATATCCCACAAGTGTACTTTTATTTACCAAGTACACTGCTCTAAGTGTACTACCATATACTAACAAGTGTACTTCTTGGGACTGAATTGGCCCAATTTACGTATTTACAAGTATACTTTTGAGTATACTAAAAGTAATCTTTTGGTATACTGTGAGTGTACTCCTACTAAAACTTCAAGCTTACTGTTATTTTTAGAAAGTAGATTTTTAAGAATACTGAAACAAATCCTCTAGGTATACTGTTAGTTTACTCGTACTAAAACTTCAAGCTTACTAAGACTTTTAGAAAGTACACTTTAAAAGTACACTTTAAAGTACACTGAAAGTATACTTCTAGGTATACTGTTAGTTTACTCGTACTAAAACTTCAAGCTTACTAAGACTTTTAGAAAGTACACTTTAAAGTATACTGAAAGTATACTTCTAGGTATACTGTTAGTTTACTCGTACTAAAACTTCAAGCTTACTTTTACTTTTAGAAAGTACACTTTAAAAGTACACTTTAAAGTATACTGAAAGCATACTTCTAGGTATAGAGTTTGCTTACTTGCACTAAAACCTTAGCTTACTTTTACTTTTAGAAAGTACACTTTCAAGTATACTAAAAGTATACTAGGTATACTGTTAGTTTACTCGTACTAAAACTTTAACCTTACTTTTTACTTTTAGAAAGTATACTTTAAAGTATACTAAAAGTATACTAGGTATACTGTTAGTTTACTCGTACTAAAACTTTAACCTTACTTTTACTTTTAGAAAGTATACTTTAAAGTATACTGAAAGTATACTTCTAGGTATACTGTTAGTTTACTCATACTAAAACTTTAAGCTTACTTTTACTCTTACAAAGTACACTTTTAAGAATACTAAAAGTATACTTCTATGTATACTGTTAGTTTTCTAGCAGTAATGCCCTTTTAGTTTAAGAAAATAGACTTTTAAGTAAACAGAAAGTAACCTGTATACTTTGAAAAATACATTTTCAAATATACTGAAAATTGCCTTATTATACTTCTACTCCCCCTTGAGTAAAAAAAATTATGACAAACTTTATGACAGAAATAGATTCAGGTTTTTTATTTGACTCCACCAAATGGTCCAGTAACATTTAAACTCATATGTTTGAAAATGTACTATGACTGTACTACTATTAAAGTATATTGTTCAAAAGTTTAAATATTAGTATAGGCTAAGTATGTTAAACGTCTAGTATATTTATTAGTAAATGACAAGTACACTTTGTTAAGTATATTTCTGATAAGTACATAAATAGTAAACTGAAAGTATACTGTCTTATCTAAAGTTTAAAACGAGTATACCTGAAGTATACTTGCATATAGTACATTACCTGGGCTGCTGGTCTTTGGTTTTCACAGAAAGTAATGTGGTTTTACTCTGGGACGGGGGCAAGCTCCTGCACAGCTGCAGGTTCAGTGCTACCTGCTCCATCACACCTGGTTTACATGTCATGGATGTAACAGCTTGTCCTGCTCTCATCAGTCACGTGAATCGCGTGTTTTGAAACAGGGAAACATCACTGACCTGCTTTCTAGGAGCAGATCATTTATATTTCCTGCTGAGCTGCAGGTGAATTTACTCTGACAGTCACACGTTTACCTTCTAGCGAGCGAAATCACGTGTAAACACCGACTTTAGCAACCACGTTTACCGACTTCAGCCGGTATAATATTCACGTTTGGAAGGTTCATGCTAAGCTCGCAGTATTGGACGCTAATAAGAAACGTGACACGCGCCTGCAGTGTTGCTGGTTAAACTTCTTCAGTGTTTATTTCTGACGTGACGTTAGCTTAGCTTTAGCCAACTAGCTAAGAGTCTTTGCTTCCTATTTTCTGTGACAAATTTAGCCAGTTTTTAGCATTGTATAATGTGTTTAAACCGTTCACCTCCCCCTTGTCAAACGTTATAAAAAGAAAAATTGAGCTTACTTGTGTATCCAGACCGCTAAAGACTGCAAACGCTTCTGTTGACTTCCTCCTGGCAACGGTCACTTCCGACTTAGACCTTTCAGAATAAGAGTTCAATCAAGTTGGTGGTCTGCTTCTTTCCTGCAACTTCACCCCAGGCAAGTTGTCAATCTGTCTAACTGTCTTCTTTCCCGGAAGCTGGCTTTTATCCACAACTTTTCTTTGGAATAACTGCAATAATTTCTCCAGAAATTAATCGTTATTTTTTTCCCCACTTGGTTGAACAGGGGCTTAGTCCACCCACAGACTGATGTAACTTTATCTTCCACTTCCCCTCATGGTGAGCAAGACTCTGGAGCACTTTTTTAATATCTCAATTGCAGCCGGCGATCAGGAAGGCTTCTCGTTTCCCCCCAACTTTCATATAATGGAGTTCACCGGGGTCCGAGCCAAAAAGGTCCATAAAAGTCCACAAAAACGTGTCAATATTCCTCCATACTGCTCGTCCAATGTAATCCAAGTGTGCTGAGTGGGTAGCGTCCAGAATTTACTCCAAACGACATCATTTAGTATATTTTTGGAGCCTAAACAGTAGTACATCTTACTATGTGAAGCACTTATATGCGCATTAAGAAAACTACGGAAGCCTCGGCGTTCAGAGCCTACTCTGCCGATAATACAAGCGTAGAAGAAGAAATTTGCTGTTTACATTGTGCTAAGAGCGACAGAGCTGCAGACAAATCGGGACAAACACAAGAGGGTCCAAGAGGGGTTGATATTGATTTAAAACAAAGAAAGAAAGAGAAAAAAAGAACATGTGATCTCGTCTGCCGCGGCTTCCGTAGTTTCATGAATGTGCATCGGCGTGCTCGCAGGAGATGTGATGTAGTACTGATGTAGTACTGATGTAGTACTGTTTATGCTCTAAAAATCTACTAAATGACATTGTTTCCAGTAAATTCTGAATGCTACCCACTCAGGACACTTGGATTACATTGGACGAGCAGTATGGAGGAATATTGACAAGTTTTTGTGGACTTTTATGGACCTTTTTGGCTCGGACCCCGGTGAACTCCATTATATGAAAGTTGGGGGGAAACGAGAAGCCTTCCTGATCGCCGGCTGCATTTGAGATATTAAAAAAGTGCTGCAGAGTCTTTCTCACCATGAGGGGGGTGGAAGATAAAGTTACATCATTCTGTGGGTGTAATATTCCTTTAAAGATGGAAAGTAATAATAACTAAATATTCTATGAAAATCATGACATTGATTTTGAATTGTGTAGTTTGAAAGAAATATCAAATGCAAACAAACAAAAAATGAAACAAGTAAACAAGTTTGATGGGGCTCAGAAGATAAAATGTCGTTTAGCAACACTTGGAGACAATCACTGCAGTCAGGTGTTTCTGTAATGTTAAGAAAGACGTCTAAACCTGTTGTCAGGTATTTTGGTTCAATGGTCATGGGAAATCGTGATTATTTCTTTGTTAGTAACTGTACAAAGAAAATCTGTAATGGTGACATCACGAGTACAGTTGTGCTTGAAAGTTTCCCTCCCCTGCCATTAAAGAGAAGGCTGAATTCACAATAAATATTCAAATAACACGAAACTGAAAAAAATTATAAGGATAAAAATTTACTAAATTTTAATTTAGTATATAAAATATTGATTTTGAATTTTTGTGTAAAAAAAACTGTCTGAGACTGAGTAAAGCACCTTGCTCATGAACAGTGGACCAACCTGTCAACAGATGCAGACCAAGGTTATTTTAGTTAACTAAAATGAACGAAAAAACAAAAACTAAAATTGAAAAAAACATTTTTGTTAACTGAAATAAAAATAAAAATGACAGTTTTTCAAAAAATGATAACTAACTGAAACTGTATTGTGTCTTTAAAAAGCTAACTAAAATTATTGCAAAAACATCCTTAGTTTTAGTTTTTGTAAATTTATTTAATACATGAGCTTTCTTTTATTTCGAGTGACTTTCCTATACCTATAATTTACGATAAAAATCCCCTAAAACTAAGACTAAAACTAATAAAAACTAAACTAAAACTAAGCATTTTCCAAAAAATAAAAACTAATTAAACTAGCTAATCTGCTCAAAACACCAACTAAAACTAACTGAATTGAAAAACAAAAAGTCAAAACTAAATAAAAACTGAAACTATGATGACCATAGTGCAGACGTCTGATTGGACGTTGCAGAAACACCTGATTGTCTCAAAGTGTTGCTCAACAACATCAGGAGCCCCAACATGCTTGTTTGCTAGTTTTATTTTTTGTTTGTTTTTATTTTTCTGTTGAAACACAATTCAAAATCAATGTCATGATCAAGTTTTTATTTATTATTACTTTTGTCGATTTCAACGTACTCCTTTTTTCTGTCTTTAGTTGGAGGGGATGGAAACTTTCACGCACAACTGGACATGAACAGATTCCAGCTGAAATTCCACACGTGTGGACCATGTGTATGCTGTTAATTACACGATGACAGAGCACGTGACGTACGCTCTGCTGTGAAACTGGACGCTCTCAACGGTTCTTTTCACAGCTCATCGTGAGAAACAGAAACCACAGTTACTGGAAAGGACCGTTGTCCAGCTTGGAGCTTCTGTCAGTGCTGAAACATCTCACCACAAAGAGACAGCGCTGATCCCGATGTGCCAAAGGTCACATGCACTCACTTTCACTCTGAACTGATCTTTCCCCGAGGCCACCACGAGCCCGGTCACTGCTCCGACATCGACTGCGTTCCTGTCCTGTAAATGACAGAAGTCACATCCGCTTCCTGCTCGCCTGTTGCCAACTCAAATATCAGCACATAGCTCACTTTGAAGAGATTTTCCATTGTTAAATGTGACTGTGAGGGGCTTTCATGCCTTCAACGACCTCCGTGGAGAACAACTCGTTCTACAGTCCATATTCCTGCACGGCAGAAAAAGTGCCTCGATTATTAAAGAATACAACGCTTACAGGAACTTGGCAACGGACACAGACAGGTCTTTATTCTGGTGTCATTTATGAACGACCCACTTAATGACCCATGTTTGCATAAAATTTTTCATTTTCTTGTTGTTTTCAGAGTTGCAGTTTAAAGTCATGATGCCTTCACTTCCACATAAGCCCCGTTTCCACTGAGCAGTACAGGACGGGTCTTGTCCGGTACGCTATTTGTGTGTTTCCATTATAAAATGGGTCCATACAACCGAACCGTACCATTTATGGACTAGGGATGATAACTGATTAGAAATTATGGAGACGTTCTTTGGAGGGACCAATCACGCTTCTCCATCTGGAAATCTGATGGAGGAGTCTGGGTTTGGCGGTTGCCAGGACAACGGTACTTGTCTGACTGCATTGTGCCAAGTGTAAAGTTTGGTGGAGGGGGGATTATGGTGTGGGGGTGTTTTCAGGAGCTGGGCTTGGCCCCTTAGTTCCAGTGAAAGGAACTCTGAATGCTTCAGCATACCAAGACATTCTGGACAATTCCATGTCCCAACTTTGTGGGACCAGTTTGGAGCTGGCTCCTCCCTCTTCCAACATGACTGTGCACCAGTGCACAAAGCAGGTCCATGAAGACCTGGATGCAGAGTCTGGTGTGGAGGAACTGGACTGGCCTGCACAGAGTCCTGACCTCAACCCCATAGAAAACCTTTGGGATGAATCAGAGCGGAGACTGAGAGCCAGGCCTTCTGGTAGGGCTGGGCGGTATGGCAAATTTTTCATATCACTTTTTTTTTTTTTTTTTTTAAAAAGAGTGAGAGTCCATCCACATAAACTCTCTGGGGGATTTTCAGAGAGCCTGTGTTCCTGAACAAACGGGCTGCTCATAGGCTCAGATTAGGCAGCAGGTGAAACAGGTCAGACGTGGTGTCTACTAGAGGTCGACTGATAATGGATTTTTAAAGCCGATATAATAACGATAGTTTGGAGCAGGAAAAAGCCGATAGCCGATTAATCCGCCGATCCCCCCCCCCCCCCCCCCCCCCCCATGCGAAAAAAAATTCAATGTTGTGTATATAGGCTATATATAGCTGGTGGATTAATAGCCTATATAGGCCATTAATAGATTTTTTAGAAACAAAAACATAGTTATTAGAAAATTAAGAGGTCCTTCACATTTATGTGAGTGATGGCACTCTATGCCATAAAAATAATAATCACAGAACAATTTGTTAAACAGGCGTATAGTGAAGGAAGTTGAACTGTGGTTTTCTCATCCTCACATAGTCAGACTAACCACTAACCAGCTGTAATGGAGGGTATGTTCGGATTTTATCTCTATTTTATCCATTTTAAACAGTCCTGTTATTAATCAACAAAGCTTATTGTTTTTTAATTATCTTTCTTTAAAAGAATAAATTCACAACAGGAATTCATTTATATTCATAACTAGACTACATATTTTTCCACCGCAGCAGCAGCAAAGTCACTATAAACTCAGTTATACCTGGACACAAATCAAAGGGGGGCTGGTTTGTCTCAGCCAGCACTGAAGTTTACAAGAATTTGCCAAATTTTAAGATTCATGACAAACTAGGATCACATCAATCAGACGTGTTTTCACATAAATATCGGATGTTTAAATGATGCTGCAGCAGCGGCTGGACAGACGTGATGTCGGCGGGATCCCGTTATGGTCGGATGATTGTTCTACACGCAGTTTAAGAAGCGGTAAAATACGTGAAAGATGGTTTCAGAACAGCTTGAAACTGGTTTGGGTGGCGGAATCAAACCTGGAAGACCCGAACGGAGCGGACTAGAACTGCAGGACTAACTAGACAGGGACCGGTTCATGGAAGAGTCAGGAGTCACGGTGGAGGTGATTAATCATGACGCCTCGCCGTGGCCCCCACATGACAAATAATAGCCTTTAAAAATTAGAAGAAAACAACTTATGGTTCCAGCCGAGCTTTAAGGAGTCCTCAGTAATCAATAGTGCGGACTTTGACTTTAATTCTGTTTACATTCAAGCTCTTTTACCTCGGAGCTAAAGCGGACTTGTCCCCAAGGAAGCGGCGCGTTTATAAAGACATCTCTGTTTAAATGGCGGATGGACTTTACAGCATATTCTGCTATGAAAGTGTGAAAGCTACATACAGCCAGGCCTGGATTTAGACAGCACCACTAGGAGGTGCAGGAAGCATATAAGGGGGGGGCAAGGGTGGCACAGCAGGAAAATTTTGGGGGTGTCAAATCCCCCAAACCCCTAAAATGCATAGAAAACTATACTAACTAACTATGCTATCATCATGTCAGTACATCTATCCACATCTCTGTCTCTCTTTGATTGGTCTTATTAGGTTTTATGTTTTTTTCTCTTCCTGACGCCAACCTCTGCATTTACCCGCGACTGGAACCAGCACAAAAACGACACTGGTTTGTGTCTGCTGAGGCTCGCTTGCTCGCTCGCTTGCTCGCTCTATTGATCGATCTATCTATCTATCTATCTATCTATCTATCTATCTATCTATCTATCTATCTATCTATCTATCTATCTATCTATCTATCCATCTATCCATCTATCCATCTATCTATGGCTCTTATCAGTCATTATAACATCAGCCGTCTGCTTTTCTGTGTTAAAGTCCTAACAAATGCGTCCATATTCATACCTGTTGTTATTGCCTTCTTGTGAAGCAGAGTAACTTAATTTTTCTCACGTGTTATTGTGCGGTGAAAGGAGGAAAAACACGGGACAAAGAGGAGAAAGAGCTCTCACATTAGAATGGTTAGAATTTGTGCTGAGTCACTATGGAGGAGCAGTAATGATCGCTCTGCTGCTGCTAATGCCGCAGTTCTGCTACCGGTAGCTTCGCTGTGCTAGCTTTAGCAACCACAAATCTGCGCATAGTGACTCGACTGTTCAAATTACAACAGATAGAGTGATAAGAGAGACATAGAGAGAACGAGAACACGTTGAGAGAAAGAGTAACCAAATAATTTCGTGACAGAGGGCAGAAGAAATCTGAAAACAGCGGCTGAGCTAATGGCAGCATGTCTGTGTGCTGGAGTGTGAGTGTGAGTGAGACACGGAGCTCAGGATGACCAGAGGAAAGTGAAGCCACTGGCCCGGACTGGACACACCCTTCCTATGTACCTACCATAGCTACCAATCAGTAGCTACTTAGAGAGAGAGAGAGAGAGAGAGAGAGAGAGAGAGAGAGAGAGCAGAATGCGCTCTAACCATTTCCTTGAAATAATTTTTCAATTTCGGATTTTTGCATGCCGTCATGTTTGGGGGAGCAGTCATGGCATTTAGGGGGGCATTGCCCCTCCTTGCCCATGCCTGTATCCGGCCTTGCATACAGCTTTCATTTAGCGTGTTCTTAAGCTGTTCGTTGTTAGCTTAACAAGCACCGTGGTCAAACATGCCGGTGGCTGTTTATGTTGAAATATGAGTCACGTTTCTGCTTGTTGAACAACCGCTGCTTATTACCTCCTCCAAGGAGGTTTTGTTGTTTAAGTTACAAGTCATGAAGGTTGTATTGCACTAACTGATGTCGCTGCACTCGTTATAATTTCCACCTGGACCACTTCTGTCCTCCTGCTGCCTGCCCCCCCCCCCCCCTGCTCTCTCTGTCCAAGAGCAGCCCCGCCCCTCAGTGATCAGAGAGCAGCTTCATGGCGCTGTGGAAAAACTACCGCCATTGGCCACTATCGGAGCCAAGTTCAGCCGATGCCGATAGTTCGTAAAACGTCCTAATCGGTTTGGCCGATTAATCGGTTTGGCCGATTAATCGACCTCTAGTGTCTACTTTGAGTCCTTCAGCAGGTCTCCATGGCAACATCAATCAGCCAAATCAGGGGTCAATTTTCCAGGAGCTGTGCCAACTTCTCCACAGATGTACCCACTTCGCGGACGGGGTTCGGAACCGCAGCCAGACGGTCAAGCTGGGCCTGAATGGCATCTAGCTTGCGATGGAGATCATGCAACGCCAGAGTCTGAGTGCTGATAGCACGACTCATCCCCACACAAATGTCAGGCAGCGTGCCAGTTGCTGCCGACAGCCCTCCAACTTTGTATATATATATATATATACATATATATACATACATATCGTCTCATTGTCATGGTCTTCTTCCACTTATCCGAGATCGGGTCGGGGGGGGCAGCTGCCTAAGCAGGGAAGCCCAGACTTCCCGTCACCCCGGCCACAGCCGCCAGCTCATCCAGGGGGATCCCGAGGCGTTCCCAGGCCAGCCGGGAGACGCAGTCCCTCCAGCATGTCCTGGGTCTCCCCCGGGGTCTGGTCCCGGTGGGACGTGCCTGGAACACCTCACCAGGGAGGCGTCCAGGAGGCATCCTGACCAGATGCCCGAGCCTCCTCATCTGGCTCCTCTCTATACGGAGGAGCAGCGGCTCTACTTTGAGCCCTTCCTGGATGACCGAGCTCCTCACCCTATCTCTGAGGGAGAGCCCGGCCACCCTGCGGAGGAAACTCATTTCGGCCGCTTGTACCCGTGATCTGGTTCTTTGGGTCATGACCCACAGCTCATGGCCATAGGTGAGGGTAGGAACGTAGATGGACGGTAAATCCAGAGCTTCTCCTTCTTCAGCTCCTTCTTCACCACGACGGACCGTCGCAGAGTCTTCATCACTGCAGACGCCGCACCGATCCGTCTGTCCATCTCCCGCTCCATTTTTCCCTCACTCATGAACAAGACTCCGAGATACTTAAACTCCTCCACCTGGGGCAGGACCTCACCCCGACCCGGAGAGGACATTCCACCCTTTTCCGGGTGAGGACCATGGTCTCGGATTTGGAGGTGCTGATCCTCATCCCGGCCGCGTCACACTCGGCTGCAAATTGCTCCAGCGAGAGCTGGAGATCACGGCCCGATGACGCCAACAGAACCACATCATCTGCAAACAGCAGAGATCCGATCCTGAGGCCACCAAACTGGATCCCCTCAACACCTCGGCTGCGCCTAGAAATCCTGTTCATAAAGGTTCTGAACAGGATCGGTGACAAAGGGCAGCCTTGGCGGAGTCCAACTCTCACCGGGAATGGATTCGACCTACAACCGGAAATGCGGACCAAGCTCTGGCACCGGTCGTACAGGGACCGGACAGCTCGAACAAGGGGGTCCGGCACCCCGTACTCCCGGAGCACCCCCCCCCACAGGAATCCCCGGGGGACACGATCGAACGCCTTCTCCAAGTCCACAAAGCACATGAAGACTGGTTGGGCGAACTCCCATGCCCCCTCCAGGATCTTGAAGAGGGTGTAGAGCTGGTCCACTGTTCCACGACCAGGACGAAAACCACACTGCTCCTCCTCAATCCGAGGTTTGACTATCCGACGGACCCTCCTCTCCAGGACCCCTGAATAGACTTTACCAGGGAGGCTGGGAAGTGTGATCCCCCCTGAAGTTGGAACACACCCTCCGATCCCCCTTTTTGAAAAGGGGGACCACCACCCCAGTCTGCCAGTCCAGAGGCACTGCCCCCGATGTCCACGCGATGCTGGAGAGGCGCATCAGCCAAGACAGCCCCACAGCATCCAGAGCTTTAAGAAACTCCGGGTGGATCTCATCCACCCCAGAGGCCCGGCCACCAAGGAGCTTTTTGACTACCTCGGCGACCTCAGCCCTAGTGATAGAAGAGTCCACCCCTGAGTCCCCAAACTCTGCTTCCTCCTCGGAAGACGTGTTGGTGGGATTGAGGAGGTCTTTGAAGTATTCCCTCCACCGACCCACGACGTCCCGAGTCGAGGTCAGCAGCCCCCCATCCCCACTGTACACAGTGTTGACGGTGCACTGCTTCCCCCTCCTGAGCCGCCGGATGGTGGACCAGAAACACCTCGAAGCCGTCCAGAAGTGGTTCTCCATGACCTCATATCCAGTCCCAGATCAAGACGTTCTTGCTACTCTAAAGCATGTTGTCGGCTAAGCTAGCTGCTAGCGTTACCACCGGCAGCTGCCGCTTTTGCTCGACAGCATTTGTAAATAGTTGTTTGCTCCACATCCAATCATTTAAAGCCTATAAAAATCCAAACCAGAGACATGGCCCCTCTGTAGTTCCTCCTGGTAAACAAGGTGTTCTTTACGGAAGGGTATATCGATACCTTGGAGTTGATACTTCAATACCAGGCAGACAAAATATCGGAATCGATACTTTTGTGAGTATCACAATATCACTGTTTCTGTTTCAATATCATTGTTTCTACTTCTGAGAGTTTTAGGCAATGACATTATGAAAGCAGCCAGATTCTAGCTTCTGTATCACATGATGGTGGTAGCCTATCAGATTCTAGTTTCTGTATCACATGATGGTGGTAGCCTATCAGATTCTAGCTTCTGTATCACATGATGGTGGTAGCCTATCAGATTCTAGTTTCTGTATCACATGATGGTGGTAGCCTATCAGACTCTAGCTTCTGTATCACATGATGGTGGTAGCCTATCAGATTCTAGTTTCTGTATCACATGATGGTGGTAGCCTATCAGACTCTAGCTTCTGTATCACATGATGGTGGTAGCCTACCAGATTCTAGTTTCTGTATCACATGATGGTGGTAGCCTATCAGATTCTAGTTTCTGTATCACATGATGGTGGTAGCCTATCAGATTCTAGTTTCTGTATCACATGATGGTGGTAGCCTATCAGATTCTAGCTTCTGTGTCACATGATGGTGGTAGCCTATCAGATTCTAGCTCCTATGTCACATGATGGTGGTAGCCTATCAGATTCTAGCTTCTGTATCACATGATGGTGGTAGCCTATCAGACTCTAGCTTCTGTATCACATGATGGTGGTAGCCTATCAGATTCTACATCATTTAGTATATTTTTAGAGCCTAAAAAGTACTACATCTTACTTCCATGAAGCGCGCACATGTGCATTCACGAAACTACGGAAGCCTCGGCGTTCAGCACCTACTCTGCTGAAATTACAAGCGTAGAAGAGGAAATTCGCTGTTTACATTGTGCTAAGAGCGACAGAGCTGCAGACAAACCGGGACAAACACAAGAGGGTCCAAGAGGGGTTGATATTGATTTAAAACAAAGAAAGAGAGAAAGAGAGAAAAAGAGAACGCGCGATCTCGTCTGCCGCGGCTTCCATAGTTTCATGAACGCGCATCGGCGTGCTTGCAGCAGATGCGATGTAGTACTGATGTAGTACTGTTTAGGCTCTAAAAATATACTAAATGGCTAAATAGTTTAATAGAGTAAATTCTGGACGCTACCCACTCAGGACACTTGGATTACATTGGACGAGCAGTATGGAGGAATATGGACAAGTTTTTGTGGACTTTTATGGACCTTTTGGCTCGGAACCCGGTGAACTCCATTATATGAAAGTTGGGGGAAGCAAGAAGCCTTCCTGATCGCCGGCTGCATTTGAGATATTAAAAAAGTGCTGCAGAGTCTTTCTCACCATGAGGGGGGGTGGAAGATAAAGTTACATCATTCTGTGGGTGAACTATTCCTTTAATAAAAAGCTGAAAAAAGTAAATTTTTTGTGTGTTTTTATGACATCTACATTGATCTCATAAAGGGTCAGTAATGTATAAAGTCCACTATACAGTACTGATTTTCTATCTTTGTTGCCTCTGCTTCAAAGATTAAACTCTGTCCTGTTTCCCTCAATGTTTGAAAAAATGTTTGGGATGAGATGTTGGCTAGTTTCTGCAAATTTGTAAGACAAAATCTTGGAATTTTCCAGCCTTTCCAACACAATCATTCATACTGATGAAATGTTGTTAACACATTCATTTTGCACAATGCCACACTTCAGAAGGATAATAAAATAAGGAGAGAGTACAAAGTAAAGCTCCAACATATTCAGTCTTTTGTGTCTGTCGGGGTCAAGTGGAGCTGTTATCAGGCAGGAAACACCTTGTTTGCCATTTGCTAGTCTTTGTGCCAAATCAAGAAGCAGCGCACACCAGGATCAAGAAACACAGATTAATGCAGCATTTGGGGGCCGTGGGAAGAAGCCGATCAGCAAAATCCAGCCAGAATATCTCCGGCCACGGTTCGGACCACGAAAAAGCTTCCTGTCACCACCGTGCAGCCGGCTGCAGCCTTCATTTCAGGGACAGGTATTACTGCATCCTGTGACATCACCAAACCTTGATGCTTCATGGTTGTGTATTTTTTTAAACTTCTTCAACAAACTCATTGTGTGGCTGTCTGAGGGAAGTGATTTGATTTCACAGCCTTCCCACATCCAAACTCTCTCATTGAAATATGTTTCCGTTAATGTTTGCTTTTCTTTGGAGCAATAATGATGTTATGTTTTTAAATCAATCAAAGTTTATTTGTATAGCACTTTCCAACAAGAGAATTTTTTGACCAAAGTGCTTCACATAAAAAGACAAAAGTCAAATCTATCAATAAAAGACTGTAATAATAAAACACCCTAAAAATAGAAACGAGGTTAAAACGAATCAAATAGCAGGTCATGGAGCTCTAAACAAAAAAGTTTTTCGCCTGCTCAGTGGCAGGTCACAGCTCACAGATAGAGCGCAGTTCTAGTGGTAGTAAGTTCCACAGTTTTGGACCTGCCACCGAGAAAGCACCATCACCCCACTTAGCGTGCCTGGTGCGTGGAAACTCCAGTAGATTTCAACCTGCAGGGCGCAAAGCTTTACCGGGCTGATGAGGTTTGGGCGATCCAGCCAGCACGTCCATGTGGGGCCCATAAGGGTTGAATTGTGGCTGCATATGAGGGACCCAAGTGGGTTTGTCCACGGTTTCCATGGTGGCCCCACCTGTGTTTGCCCATGTGGGTTTCCTCATATGGGGCCCATGTAACTTCAACTATTAGATCTGCCAATTTTCCCAGTTCGAGCCCATGCCCATCCAAACACCTACAGGCTACGTGGGAAAACACAGGTGGGGCCACCATGGAAACTGTGGACAAACCCACTTGGGGCCCCCATATGCAGCCAGAATTTAACCCTAAGGGCTCCACATAGACGTGCTGGCTGGGAACTCACATAGGAGGGTGCAAGGCCATTACCGGCTTTAAATACAAACAGAAGTATTTTAAAATCAATTCTAAAGCTGAGTGGGAGCCAGTGCACGGAGAACAAAACTGGTGGGATATGGTTGCGCTTAGGAGTTCCTGTAAGGAGGAGAGCTGCAGCATTTTGAACCACCTGGAGATGTGACAGACATTTTTGAGGAAGACCAACATACAGGGACAGAAAACAATTAAACAACAGTTAAACAAATAACTGAGATAACAGTCGGCAGCATCGTAATAATTAAACAACTTTGAATCATTGTTGAGATAAACACTTTTGTTATTACAAACCCAGACCAAGTGGCGGAGATGGCGGATTTCCACAAATCTTTCGTTACATTCATTATAGACACTGAAAATTTGGTTCTACTGAAGAGAAGCTTGTTAAAGGATTTAGTTTGATGTAATATTGTGTAAGTATCCAACTCTAACCACATTCATTATTATTATTATTATTTTTTCCTATGAAACACTGAAACCAAAGGGAAAACTTACCAAGATAAAAGGAATAATGAAGGATGGATTTCAGGTCATACTTGTTTGTGCAGTCCATGGATTTATTCAGCATAAGAGTATATGTTTTACACCGGGTACGGAAAGTATTCAGACTCCTTTAAACTTTTTATTCTTTGTTTTATTGCAGCCAAAATCAAAAAAGTTCATTTTATTTCTCATTAATGTCACTCAGCGCCCCATTTTAGACAGAAAAAAACAGAAATGTAGAAATTTTTGTAAATTTATTAAAAAAGAAAAACTGAAATATAAGATAAGATAAGTATTGAGTACTTTGCTCAGTACTGAGTAGAAGTACTTCTGAGCTGGTACAGCCATGAGTCTTCTTGGGAATGATGCAACAGTGTTCCACACCTGGATTTGGGATCTTCTGGTTCTTCTTGCAGATCCTCTCCAGTTCTGTCAGGTTGGATGGTGAACGGTGGTGTTCAGCCATTTTCAGGTCTCTCAGAGATGCTCAGTTGGGTTTAAGTCAGGGTTCTGGCTGGGCCGGTCCAGAATGATCCAGAGTGGTTCTGATCCACTCCTTTGTTATTTCAGCTGTGTGTGAGGGTCATTGTCTTGTTGGAAGGTGAACCTTCGGTCCAGTCTGAGCTCCTGAACTCTGGAAGAGCTTTTCTTCCAGGATCTCTGTACTTGGCCGCATTCATCTTTCCTTCAACTGCAACCAGTCGTCCTGTCACTGCAGCTGAAAAACACCCCGTACCATGATGCTGCCACCACCGTGCTTCACTGTTGGGATGGTATTAAGCATGTGATGAGCAGTGCCTGGTTTTCTCCACACATACCGCTTAGAATTAACTCCAAAAAGTTCAATCTTGGTCTCATCAGACCAGAGAATCTTATTTCTCTCAGTCTGGGAGTCCTTCATGTGTTTTTGGCAAACTCTATGCGGGCTTTCATATGTCTGCACTGAGGAGAGGCTTCCATCGGGCCGCTCTGCCATAAAGCCCCGACTGGTGGAGGCTGCAGTGATACTGACTTTGTGGAACTTTCTCCATCTCACTACTGCATCTCTGGAGCTCAGCCACAGTGATCTTTGGCTTCTTCTTTACTCTCTCACCAAGGCTCTTCTCCCACCATTGCTCAGTTTGGCTGGACGGCCGGGTCTAGGAAGAGTTCTGGTCCCAAACTTCTTCCATGTAAGGACTATGGAGGCCACCGTGCTCTTAGGAACCTTTAGTGCTGCAGAAACTCTTTTGTAACCTTGTCCAGATCTGTGTCTCGCCACAATTCTGTCTCTGAGCTCCTTGGACAGTTCCTTCCACCTCATGATCCTCATTTGCTCTGACATGCACTGTGAGCTGGAAGATCTTATATAGACAGGTGTGTGTCTTTCCTAATCAAGTCCAATCAGTTTAATTAAACACAGCTGGACTCGAAGGAGTAGAACCATCTCAAGGAGGATCAGAAGAAATGGACAGAATATGAGTTAAATATGAGTCACTGCAAAGGCTCTGAATTAGGGATACACGATATTGGAATTTTGGCAGATATCTGATATGCAGATATTTTAAAACTCATGTGGGCGATAACCAATATCGATACCGATATTAAAACTGAAAAATAAATGATGTAATATTCATTCCTTGTGCAAAATTAGAAAAATACCTCATCTTGTGTTTTTGTAGAACAAGTCAAACTTAATGACAGTTATTCAAACAAAACTCAAAGGATATGTGTGTAATATCCTAGAACCACCCTGATTTTTGTCTCTCTGAGAAGAGAAAAAAACAAACAAAAACAAAACAATACCCAAAAACAGGGGATACTTGGTTATTCGGAAAAGATCACGATACACTGAAACATTGCAATATTTCATATGCCAATATCATATCAATACATAAAACATGATATCGATCTATTTTTCTAACAAAATCTCACGAGATTTTGCAGTTCTGTTAATAGATCTCGCGGGTTTTCATGAACTCTTGCGAGATTTTGCAACAGAATGATGAAATATTGTGAGATTTCAGTGGTAAAATAGATCGTTATATAAATCTGTAGTTATATGCACATCACCAGGTGCAAGGCTGCTGCCTTTCAATCACATCGGATGTTCTTCAGGTCAAACTGTTTGACCAGTTTGACCTGAGGAAGATCCGATGTGTATTGATCTACTCACATAAAAAAGATCGATACCATGTTTTTAACAATCAGTATGAAATCGGCATAAGAAAATATTGCGATATGTCAGTGTACTGATATTTTTTCCCACCCCTAGTTCACACGGAACATCCCAAAAGAAACTGTCATTAGAAGTTTTATAGGAACTTGAGGCAAGATTAAGAAACGAAACTCGTGACTGGCGCTTCAGGTATCTGCAGCCACGAGCCAAGCCGTCACAGAGCACAAACTGAAGCTATAATGTTGTTTACTCACCTTTTTCTGCGTAGTTCCACTTTTTAGTGGAACTACCAAGTTCTTTTAGTTCTTTATATTCAAAACTAGTCTTGATCTCAACGCAAAGCCACTGTGCCATTGTTTCGACCTGCTGACAGCAACGGAGAGAAACGTGGTGGAAACGTTATTTTTGGTATTTAGCACTTCATCACCCGTTAGTATGAAAAAAAAATGGACATGCATGTTTGTTTGTTTTTTAATTCCTGCCTCTAGTCCCTTTAAAGTCTGTAAAAAAAATTTTTTGAAGAAGAAGAAGTTTTTTTTTTTTTACTTCAGAAACAGCGGCCTGATCGGTTAGATATTGGTGGGGTGGCCGATGTCTGATACTTAGTTTTAAGGCCGATGTCCCTAGTCTGAATACCCAGAGGAAAGGAAAATCTGAAATGAGATCTCCAAAATGTTTCACTTACTTCTCCTAAACTATGAGATATGTGTGACCAGCAGTCGAGTTGTAAAAAAGTTTCAGGGGCGATGGAAAAACTCATTGGAGATTCTCTTTAATCTGCCTTGGACGTCAGAATCTTAGCTAACATCTTCGCTTATTTTTGTTGCCTGATGAGTCCTGATGAGGTGAAAACAATATAACCGCATGAAGCGGGAAAGATGGGATTTTTAAACTGGGGGAGACCAAATAATTTCAACTCAATAAGTTATTTTTGTGTTATTTGGGCTAAAATTGGTAAGCAGTTTGTGATAATCTATGAGCCAAAGGATTTGACTAAAAAGCCACAAGAGAATCATTGATTAATAATAAACATTGTTTAATAAAGACCTGCTCACCACCAGTGTGGAATGCCAGTTACCCACCTGGCCTGGTTGTTTAATTCTTGGTTATTCAAGCTACTGGTTAACCCCTAACGGTCCGTTAAATCCTTAACCTGCCGTTAGCTAACCGACTGTTAAATATGCGTTGTTCAAAGCATGGTTAGTCATGCCGTCAGCTAACAGCACCGTCAAAGTTAACCACAGGGTTAGCACCACTGGTTAGCACCAATGTATCCCACAATTCCCCATTGTGTGTACTTCTGGTACTGCAAAAAGTAATGTTGTAAGTCTGTGTCTCCTTATTGCTGTGAGGAAGACACGGAGACGACTCACTTTATTTTCCCACCGTGAACAGAGCTGCTGTTAGCCACAACACACTCTTCCTCATCCCCCAGTATCTCTATGCTTCCCCATTGTCTTCACACTCTTGCCCCCCCCCCAGCTCATCCGGCCTCACAGCACAGCAAACCCTCAGTAACAGAACACACAGGACACAGAAGGTATTGATAAGGAAACGATCCCTTTCACTTCAAGGAAAAAGAGGCAGAAATTTCTCTGCTGATGAAGAAAATGTCATTCAGAGAAGCAAGATATTCATCTTTCTAAATAGTGAGTCCGTGTCCACGGTTCGTTGCACGCCACAAACCGACTTCCAAAGGATCACATAGACCTGAATGCAGTCTTTTCCGAAGTGGTGCTCTTCGTTAGAATGATCCCCGATGTCAAAATCAGGGCCACAAACGCCGTCCTTCCTTCACTGAACCGGCGTCATGAACGCAGCGTTAGCAACAAACGGCACAATGAGAGAAAACCACGCCGTGAAAACTTCAGCGGGGGTCTTCAGGTGTTATCTTTAACGTCAAGATCACACACGGTTAAAGTTAACTGAGTTTTAAACAACATAACCGGACTGTAAAAGTTAACGGTCGGCTAAATGTGTTTAACAGTCGGTTAAAAAATAACCAGGTTTTGAACAACTGGGCCCAGGAAGGCTTCTCGTTTCCCCCCAACTTTCATATAATGGAGTTCACCGGGGTCCGAGCCAAAAAGGTCCATAAAAGTCCACAAAAACTTGTCAGTATTCCTCCATACTGCTCGTCCAATGTAATCCAAGTGTCCTGAGTTGGTAGCGTCCAGCATTTACAGGAAACCATCATTTAGTGTATTTTTCTAGCCTAAACAGTAGAACATCTTACTTTCATGAAGCACGCATATGCGCGTTCATGAAACTACGGAAGCCTCGGCGTCCTGTGTTTTAGCGAGCTAGTTAACAAGAATCTCAGCTAGTTTAGAGGCAACACGGCGAGCTGGACAAACCAGCTGTGTTGTTATTGTGCAACTTGTGGCGAGTTTAGCGACTTTTGTTTAGATTGATCAAAAGTAATGATTGAGATTCTGAGTCTTAATTCATGGCTCAGCTGTGATTTTCATCCTTTCAAAATACTTTCCTACATGACATCCAGCTGCTGGTTTGGCCGTGCTGACACTGCAGCACAGTTAATCCTTAAGATGTCTGCGCTGCATCAGGAATCAACCAATCATGTTGCGTCATTGCGTGTGTGCGTGTCCCTGTCAGATTTTATTTCTTTTACTCAACATCTGCACTATTTTCTGATAATGATACAGTTTTATGAGTATGGATCACCGCGAGCATCCGGGAATTTTCGCCAAATTCGTCACATCCGGTTAGGTAGGAGGTGAAAACATCGCTTCGTTGCATAGGGGAGCCACTTAATTACCTGCTTCATTACTCGTCAATCTTCGTTTATTCTACTTTGGAAATACCGAGAAGTCCCGCTGTGTGTGGCTGCCATAAACATATCTATCACACGGACAAGAGAATATGTTTGTTCCAGTTCCCAAAACAACAGAAAAAGTCCCGAACAACATGCTAAGTGGCTAGCTGCTATCAAGCCCATAAATGCTGACAGTTCACGATGGAAACCATGGAAACATCTAACAATATGTTCGGATCACTTTGTGACTGATAAAAAAAGCATAATGTGGTCTCACTTTTTAAACCCTGTAGTTGTTTTTGCACAGATGATAGAAAACACCATTAAATCAGTGGATGTACAGAATCACAGCGCCGCCCGCTGTTCCGTCTCCTCAGGACTGTTAACGATCACGTTCATCCAGATTACTGCCATCAATGTTCCCACATAAGAATAAAAGCATAAAAAGCGGCAGAAAGGCATTTGCAGCGTTATAAACATGCACAGTCATAACCAGTTACATACAGATGAGACTGCCGGTAATTTATAGCTTTATCAATGAGAGTAAACTCCTGAGAAGTACATCAAAGAAATACCACCATTTCTTAAAAATCCGGGGAAAATTAATATTCTATAAAAAATAAATGGCTTGAACACGGGGCTTACCTGATGAAACCAAATACATCATGAGATCGGGAAACTGATCATCAGGCTGTTATGTACAGGTAGGTTCGTCTAACCAGGCTGTAGCAGCAGAAGATGGCATCACTTAGTCCAACAGATACTAGTTTAGCTTCGTATCTTCTTCTAGCGTCGGCAGTGAGACTTTCAGTATAACTGGACGTCATTTCTATAATATTTCAAAGACAGACCGGCAGAGAAAAAAAATTAAAAAGAGTGCAAAAGCGTTTTTTGAGGCTCATAGTCCATCAGACGCCGTTCAAATACGAAGCATGTTTTCACCGGGACCAGCTTCGTGGTCACGTGAATTCCGGGTTGTGACGTAGGCTCGCGCTGATCCATTGGTTATATTTCAAGGGTTTACTGTAAAAATGGATGGCAGTTTTACAGGGGGGATGATTTTGATCGTTTTTATTTTAGGGGGGTGCCATCCCCCCTGGGGATGCTGGATGCTAGCAGCTTTAACCCGGCGTGGCATGGATGCTACCAGCTTTAACCCGCCGTGGCATGGATGCTAGCAGCTTTAACCCGGCGTGGCATGGATGCTAGCAGCTTTAACCCGGCGTGGCATGGATGCTAGCAGCTTTAACCCAGCGTGGCATGGATGCTAGCAGCTTGTGGCATATCTCAGCTGTTATGGAGACCAACATGCTTCCATCACAGCCTTGAGCTCTTCTTTATTGTTTGCTCTCTTCCCGTTCAGCTTTCTCTGACGATGTCCCACATGTTTTCAATGGGGTTCAGGTCAGGTGGGTTTGCGGGCCAATCCAGCATGGTGATCCATGGTTGTTGAAGCAGGATTTTGTAGTTTTGGCAGTGTGGGCAGGTGCCAAGTCCTGCTGGAAGATGAAGTCTGCATCCCCATACAGCTGGTCTGCTGAAGCAAGCATGAAGGTCTCCAAAATGTCCTGGTAGACGGCTGCATTGATGCTGGACTTGATGAAGCTCACAGGTCCATTCCTTATGAAGTCCTCCACACGTCTGAAAGGCCCTTTCCTGATCATCTTCTCCAGGCTGCTGTCAGCCCTCCGGCTTCTACACCGTTTTCTTCCACACTTCTTCCTTCCACTTAACTGTCCATTAATGTGCTTTGAGACACTCTGAGAACATTCAGCTTCTTTTCTATCACTTTTTGTGTCTTTCCACCTTGTGCAGGGAGTCAATGATGGTTTTCTGCACAACTATCAGATCAGCATCTTCCCCATGATTGTGAATTCTTCTAAACCAACACAGAGACTTTTTAAAGGCTCAGGGTACTTATGGAAGTGTTTGGATTACTGACCTGATTAGAATGTGACACTCTGAACCTGCAATACTGGAGCTTTTCACAATATTCTCATTTTTGGAGTTTTTGAATTTGAGGTTTTCTTAAACTGCAACTTCTAATCAGCAACATCCAAACAAATAAAAGCTTAAAATAAATTGATTTGCATATTATTTCTCTATACAATAAATAAATTGCACCTTTTAAGTTGAATTACAGAAATACATGAACTTTTTCAGGATATTCTCATTTTCTGGGTAGTACCTGTATGTTGTCATACTTGCATACATATGTTCAGTCTACACTGTTTTTCTTGGAATGTATTGCCAGAATTTGTTAAATAAAGTTGTTTGGGGCCACAACGGATTAAGGCAGTTCTGAAGGAAAAGGGGTCCAACCCGGTACTAGCAAGGTGTACCTAATAAAGTTGCCGGTGAGTGTATGTACGTATGTATATATCTATATATATGTATGTATTATGTTTTTATACACATATATGAAAGGCAGTATATATAAGGCAGACCATAAAAAAAGCCACTTATGCTTAATCATACAAACAGTCCTCTGGTTTTATTAACATACAATAATAGCACTTAAATACAGTCACAAATATAGTCTAAATATAGTTCCATTTTACAAACCCCCCCCCCCAAAAAACATAGTTTTAAATACTTTAAGCAGCCACTCTTTGTATCTACACAATCATAGTTCACGTGATTCCTCAGTCGTCTTAACATGTAAGCTTATTTCTGCGTCCTGCACACATGATGACACTGATCACTTCATCTGGATCAGGTCTGCTTCATCGGTTTCATAACACATGTTGGAGACAGTCAGTGCGTTCTGTATTTCAAACGTGTGGCTTATACAGTAAAATCTGTTTTTAGTAGCGTCATTACGATACGAAGGCAGCAGAGCTAGCTTACCATCATCATGCCGGCTAACGGCCCATTTATGCTCGACGCAGAAGACGGAGATATAGCACCGGAAACCGTGGGGTCAGTGTTGGGCTGTGGAGCTGATATGCAGGAACAAACCAGAGAAGAAGAACAGAAACCGGAAGAAAGCAACACAAAAACCACCGATGCTAATCAGCCCTGAGAGAGAAGACCCAAACAAACAGAGATCTCAGAGGAGAGGCGGTGTGAGTGTGTGAAAATACACTCACATCTACGTTACTGACACCGAGCGGTGACGTGAAAACAAGGACATTAATTACAGTATGAACTCAGCACTGCCGCCTAGTGGACACACTGGTATATGAACCATCGAAGCAGAAGATGCAGGGAAGTATGAAAACGGCGACGCATGAAACGGACGTCGCCATTTACGTACGTAAGGGAGCATAAATGGGCCTTTAACTCGTCCAGTAAGAAAAACCAACGACGGGTTCTGGCTGGTAGAGCCGGACTGAAACAGGGCGTCTCTGGGCCACGGTAGCTTTGCAGCTGCATCTTCATTACAGTTTAAATCCAAAGACACAGCGGCCCTCATTTATCAAACGAGCGTAGAAATGAGCGCGCATCTGATCGTATGATTGGACCCACGTCTGATTCATGAAAACGTTCGTAACGGACCAATCTGGTCGTACGAATGAAAGAGTCTTGATAAATACCATGGCTGAAATCTGTCGTCGTTTAAATGTCACGCCCACGGTTACGCTCTTAGACATGCATGATTATGAGGCTTCGCTCAGCGCGTTGAACCGTGGAGACGAGCATACGAGGACGCAGGAGAGTGTGGAACTGGACTGGATCTGCACGCCGGACCGTTAGGTGGTGCTGTGACAGAATCTACCTTAGATCCGCTGGTTTACGTAGTTCCCTGTTTGAGTGTGACATCGCACATGCCATGTGAGCATGGCGTCAGCAGGTCCACCATCATTTTGCGTTTTGGGCCGTGCAGACGAGAACGCAACAGCGTCGTCTTCAGAAATTCTTCAGAAAAGAACGAAAGGCACTTCCGATGAAATACTGTCATTTTTACCCGCAATCGTTCTGGTGTGAACGGCCCCTAACGGTGCGTGCACACCAAGCGGGATTTGGGCGTCCAGGGGGTCAGGTTTACATGCAAAGTCAATGGCCGACACGTGTCACCTAGATCTATAACATGTTAATGATTTTCATAATTTGTTGAGATAAATGGAGGAATAAAATTCAGTTAAAGCTTTTTAAATTATTTTTTGGAAATACATTCTACTTTTTTTCTTTGCAAATGGCTTCATTAGTGCTGATATGTGGATACTTATGATTAAATGACGGTTTGCGGTTTGGTTTAAAAATGTTCTCATGCTCTGCTGTGCTGCAAACCCTCACTGACTCAAACTTGCGTACACGAACTCAGAGCTGTCGTGATGATTTGATCGTATCCAAATTGATAAATGCTGAGTCTTGTGTGGAAATGGTCGTACGCACAGATTTTCGTCGCACGATCGTCTGATAAATGAGGGCCAATGAGAAGTTAAAACAGTAAAAGATGTAATGAAACAAAAACCGGCGCCGGGTATGTGCACCAGTTCATTTTGGCGAGTGTTGTAGTGAATTCAGTCCCAGACGGTAAAGTGACGGTTCTTCTCTGGCTCGGTACCACCAACCTGGGACGGTAACGATATCTACATCAGGTCAGACTGGGACGGGAGGAAACATCGTCTCAGTAACGGACACCAGGTCCTCAGATGGGGGGATTCTGTCTTCCATGTGTCAGCTCCGGGAGGGTTTTCCAAAAAATCCCCCCCCAACAGCACACGAACAAGGCCGCGTCGTGTTTCTGGAACAGGCTGGCTGTGCCGCAGTTAGTCCTTCCTCTGAAGAAGACGGATATTCTCCACACGCTGCGTGGAGCTTACGGCGTCCACGGGCGTCCGGGGGCCCTCGCCGGGTACTCCAGTTGCCCCCCCCCCCGGTGCAGATGCATGCGTGTTTGGTTAGATGGTGATTCTGAGCTGAGCTCAGAAGTGAGTTTGTGCAAGTCCGTTGTTTGGGTTGGTCCGAGGATGGACCGGCGAGTTTGCGTGGGTTCACCTCCCGTCTCGCCCGGCGGCAGCTGGAACTGGCTCCAGCTTCGCTCCGCTCGTTAGATTACATCATCAGGGCTACGTAGGGGCGGAGCGCTCGATTTCTGTAGCAGGGCTCCATCACACATCTCCGACTTGTCAGAGTTTAAGCTCGTATTTTCAGAAATCTGCAGAAGACAAGAGACGGGAGAGGAAGAAGAGTTAACGTCAGCAGCTGCATGGCGGTGCAGGTCGGTCTGCAGCTCCGCTCATAAACCCTTCACTTAAGGACGCACGACATAATCATCTCCTTATCGCTCTATGTCGGCCTTAAAGGGGAAGTTCAGGATTTTTGACATAGGGCCTCATTTGCAAGTGAGCCAGGATGCTACTCATCACTGGAGACAGTTTCAACATATTTCATCCCGTTATTCTAGTTCCAGGAAAACGCCGATGCTAATGCTAGTGGAAGTCAATAGGAATCTGCTAGCCTGCCATTAAAAACAATCTTAAACACTCCACAGAACATCCGAGGCAAATCATTTCTAATGCCAGATGATCCGTGTAAATGCCGTGTTAACAGAATGTTACAAATAAACCTAACCTGCATTTCGTTGCATTTTGATTGTTGCTGCTGAGAAACTTTACAAAGTTTTACTTCCTGTATTTGGCAGCAGAGTGATGTCATCTGTTGCTACGTGCATGAAGGAATCTGATTACGCAAATATCCAGTCAAAACTAGGGATGTACGATATTGGAATTTCGGCCGCTATCCGATATGCCAATATTTTAAAACTCATGTGGCCGATAACCGATATCGATACTGATATTTAAGTAGAAAAAAATAAGCAGTCATTGCAAATAGAAGTTTTGTTATCTGTTTCTGACACTTTCGAAAACAGGGGTGGGAAAAATATCAATACACTGAAATATTGTGACATTTTCATATGCTGATATCAAATCGATATTCAAAAATGCAGTATCAATCTATTTTACTCCCAATATCTCACAAGATTTCATGAATTCTTACGAGGTTTCGTAACAGAATGATGAAATATCGCGAGATTTCGTGAAATAGATCCATACCACAAAATTTTATTGTACTAAGAAAATCTTGCAATATTTTGTGAATTCTCGTTTTGTTTGCTAGTAAAATAGATCAATACCCTGTTTTTAAATGTCAATATGACATCAGCATATGAAAATTTTGCAAAATTTTCGTGAATTGTCATGAGATTTCGTAACAGAACAATGAAATATCACGAGATTTTGTTAGTAAAATAGATCTAAAGTTTTAGATAAGTTTATTGGGGTTTTTTTAGACTTTAGAAACAGCGGGCTGATTGGTTGAATATCGGTTAAATATCGGTGGCCGACGTCGGATACTCAGTTTTAAGGCTGATATAGGTTGATACCGATAGGGGGCCGATTACATCGTGCATCCCTCGTCAAAAGTACGGCCCCGTCTGAAAGTCATGAGGATATGGAGACGTTTGGAGACGATTTTGAACTTTTTCATCAAACTAACTGTCACCATGTCTCTATGAACCAGAATACACTGCAGACGTAGTAACACTACCACCTGGAAGCAAATCCAGAGTGCCTCAACTCATCCTTCTTCCTTTGAATGCCTTCCGGCCTCGAGTTTGATGAGCACCTGCTGGCTTATTTTCTTTTGAGCCATTGATCCTTAAGACTTGATCCAGCGAGCACTACACCTCCCCTCTTTCATTATAATTTCCTAAATTTTTTTTATTATTACTTTTTCAGTTTCTTGTTATTTGAATTACTGTTGGGAATTTAGACTTTAGGGTAAATTTAGGGGATGTAAACTGTATACAGATCACATCTATAAACATGCTTTAGAAAATGGACACAATGTTGGTATAAATGTGTCTGCTATGTTTTTATGGAATAATAATATAACATGAATAAACAACTGAATCAGTCTTTATAATCCATGGCTCTGACTAGCTTGCTCAGCATTAATCTTTAATTAATCTGTATCCTTTACAGTAACTGCTAATTTGTCTCTCAGCCACTCTTCCAGCAGTCCCCAAATAACAAATATGCTCCAACAGCAGGGTTTGCAGCACAGCTTAATGAACATCGACTCATGATCCGTGTTTCTCAGGAGCAGTAGAACCAAGTTGGCATGAAAACTAAACTCAGACTTGATTTTTGAGCAAACAAAGCGCTGCTGAGACCAGGCAGGTCCGTGGCAGCGAGGCTGGAGGCAACCTGACAGAGAACGTCAGGGGGAGGCCTGGTGGAGGGAAAACTGAAAGGGACTCATTCATGAACAAAACCAAAGAAAAGAACAAAATAGAAATCACAAAGTCCAGAAGCTGAAAACTACAGAACAAAAATCCCCAGACTGAAAACACGACGAGAAGTCTGTCTAAGTCGTCCTGCCCTGCATGGCAGCAACCGATGGTTACAGGCTGCTGCAGATGATCCAACATCAGTCTGCATCTTGTTCTTGAGACGTGCACGTGGCTTCCTCCTCCTTCCTCCTCCTAAATACTCTGCTGCCTCCAGACAATTAAAGCAGCCCCCGCAGCTGGACTTGGGCCATCAGGAACACTCTCACCCAGGCCAGGAACCCCCTCCTCCTCCGCAGGGCCGGTTCTGTACTGCAGTATTATCTCTGTTGCATAACTCGGTGATTCAGGACACTGCTGCACTGCGTGTATCCGTTAAAATTTACTTCTACAAAAGCCGTGCTGCAAAGCCGGATGTACCCTGTTCCTGCTCAGGAACCTGCTCAGGAACCTGTTCAGAGACCTGCTCAGAGACCTGCTCAGGGACCTGCTCAGGAACCTGCTCAGAGACCTGCTCAGAGACCTGCTCAGGGACCTGCTCAGAGACCTGCTCAGGAACCTGCTCAGAGACCTGCTCAGAGACCTGCTCAGGAACCTGCTCAGGAACCTGCTCAGAGACCTGCTCAGAGACCTGCTCAGAGACCTGCTCAGGAACCTGCTCAGAGACCTGCTCAGAGACCTGCTCAGAGACCTGCTCAGGAACCTGCTCAGAGACCTGCTCAGGAACCTGCTCAGAGACCTGCTCAGAGACCTGCTCAGGAACCTGCTCAGAGACCTGCTCAGAGACCTGCTCAGAGACCTGCTCAGAGACCTGCTCAGGAACCTGCTCAGAGACCTGCTCAGAGACCTGCTCAGGAACCTGCTCAGAGACCTGCTCAGAGACTTGCTCAGAGACCTGCTCAGAGACCTGCTCAGAGACCTGCTCAGAGACCTGCTCAGAGACCTGCTCAGGAACCTGCTCAGAGACCTGCTCAGAGACCTGCTCAGAGACCTGCTCAGGAACCTGCTCAGAGACCTGCTCAGAGACCTGCTCAGAGACCTGCTCAGAGACCTGCTCAGAGACCTGCTCAGAGACCTGCTCAGAGACCTGCTCAGAGACCTGCTCAGAGACCTGCTCAGGAACCTGCTCAGAGACCTGCTCAGAGACCTGCTCAGGAACCTGCTCAGAGACCTGCTCAGGAACCTGCTCAGAGACCTGCTCAGAGACCTGCTCAGAGACCTGCTCAGAGACCTGCTCAGGGACCTGCTCAGAGACCTGCTCAGGAACCTGCTCAGAGACCTGCTCAGGGACCTGCTCAGAGACCTGCTCAGGAACCTGCTCAGAGACCTGCTCAGAGACCTGCTCAGGGACCTGCTCAGAGACCTGCTCAGAGACCTGCTCAGAGACCTGCTCAGAGACCTGCTCAGGAACCTGCTCAGAGACCTGCTCAGGGACCTGCTCAGGAACCTGCTCAGGGACCTGCTCAGGAACCTGCTCAGGAACCTGCTCAGAGACCTGCTCAGGGACCTGCTCAGGAACCTGCTCAGGGACCTGCTCAGGGACCTGCTCAGGAACTTGCTCAGAGACCTGCTCAGGGACCTGCTCAGGGACCTGCTCAGAGACCTGCTCAGAGACCTGCTCAGGAACCTGCTCAGAGACCTGCTCAGGGACCTGCTCAGGAACCTGCTCAGAGACCTGCTCAGGGACCTGCTCAGGAACCTGCTCAGAGACCTGCTCAGGGACCTGCTCAGGGACCTGCTCAGAGACCTGCTCAGAGACCTGCTCAGGAACCTGCTCAGAGACCTGCTCAGGGACCTGCTCAGGAACCTGCTCAGGGACCTGCTCAGGGACCTGCTCAGGAACCTGCTCTAATGTTGATGGTGAATAACAGAAGCCCCAGCACTGAACCCTGGGGAACACCTGTAGCAACTGGAAGTGAGTGAGAAGTCAATCATTTAGGTTGAACAACCTAAGGTAATTGGTGGGTGTTTCTCCAATTTAAAGAATATGTCTTGTCTCACATGTAAGGGCCTCAGCTATCCCATAGCTCAATATCTAATTTATCTAGTGTGCAAAAATGCATAAGATCTGTGAAAACACCTAGCCAATTCAGTTTGTTTGACCACCACTTAATCTACTGGAACCACATGGGCCTGCGGGCTAAGCTGTTTTTCAGCCAGCTTCACACATTTGATGTTTGCTACATGGTGAAAGCCTCAGTGCTCACACAGTGACATCAGGGTCGAGAATAAAAGCCCATTAATGTCAGAGGAAGAACCCCCACGACCACAAACATGAGATGAAGGATGGCGGCGCCAACAAGTCTCTTTCCATGATCATAGTTACCTGAGAAAAATTAGCCAGCATTATTGGTGAGGATTCAAAATTCCGAAACTAAAAAAGAAAAGAGAAGCACAAGGAGAAAAGAGTTAGAGCCAGCAGCTAAGGAACAATTGTTGCTTTGACTCCATGGAAAACCAGACTTTACCTCCATGAAGTCCGTCTAACCCCGTGTTCACACCGGACGCCTCCAAAAACGAAGTGCAAAACGAAGCACACTACTCGCAATGGCGGTGAACAAAGCGGTGGTGACCCCTGCTGCATCGGAGATGGTATTGTACTGATTTAACCCTCTAGGGTCTATGGGTACAAAGGTTCGTTTTACATTACTTTTGTTTTTACTTTTATATTTCATTTTGAAGCAGTTTACCTTGTTGGGCATAATTTCTTTCAGCACAACCTCACCAGTGCGATTTAACAGTTACTTTTTCATTTTGACACACTGTATTAACACAGTTGGCCTAAAACCATAAAAAAAAACATAAAATCCGAGTAGAAAAAACAGATTTTTCGTTGTGAAAACCACAAACTTGTTTCATGAACCATTTTTATAACTTAAAATGCAAATATAAGTCGTTAGTTTTAAACATATTTGGAAAAATTGGCCATTAAAAGAGAAATAAAACAAGAATTACATCAAAATGCAACAAAATGTAAGGCGTTTTTTTTTCCCAATTATTTACAAAACAATCAATAATCACCATAAGATGCCAAAAAGATTAATTGCACCAATCCAGAAAGACGGTTCCTTGGCCTTCCAGCCGACACTAGGGGGGCTGTACATCACAAGTCAAAGAGGAGATTACAATTCTGATATTTCCAGGTGTGTTAGTCCTCCTGTCCACCAGGAGGCAGCCCTGAAATCTGATTTTGGTGAATTCTTGTTTACTTCCACCACCACTCCTCTTCCTCAGCAACAAAATGTATCATGTTGTCACATAATTTTCTTATCGGTTGATGTGCTGCATTTTTCTACCAACAGTAAAGAGGTTGTTAGGTTTTTGTGACACTTTTTTTCTAGCTTATGAGCATTTTCCAAAGAATTCACAGTTTTTCCCGTTTTTTCCTTCACCAAACGCGCATTAAACATGTATGTAATATCAGTTGGAAAACTATGTTGTACATTTTATATCATAACTCCGGTTATATTTGGTCTATTAACACGATTTAAAACTGGTTCATAGTTTGAAGTCTTCACTATCCAGAGACGTTGGAATGGTGTCTCTATGTCGCTGCGTTTAGCTGTGACGTCATCTTAAATCGGACATACGATCTGGACGCACTGGTGTGACCCAACAGCCCTACGGGGTTAGGAAATGTTTATGAAATTATACATAATTGCTAATGTATATTGCTGTAATGCTGTTCACTCCCTGATGACAGTTATGATCTGGTTATTTATTTGAGGCCGCAGTTATACCGGCTCAGAAGAGTTAGCTCACGTTAGCGGTCAATGCTAGTCCGTCACTTCCTGTAAGTGCAGTGCTCTGTATGGGTCAGCATTTAGCGACAATAGCATGCAGAACAGATGAAGTGCACAGTGCGCACAACACAATGAATTCCAGTGCACTCGGGCAAGTGTGCGGTTTGAGACACGGTGTAAGTTTTACACTCGGCTGAGGCTGAACTCCTGGTACTGCAGCGTCATCTTGTGAGCAAACTGAATGCTACACTAGTCTGAACACAGACTCATATTGAATTATATTGGCTCTTTATAAAAAACAACATCAATGTATTTATATAGCGAGGACAGAGCTGCATATTCCTCCGGGAACTGCAGGTTCTGTTCCCCCTGCAGAGTGTCAGCGTTGTGATGTTTCATCCCATCAAACACTGGCTGTGCAGCACTTTGTGATTTTATATGTGAAAAGCGTTTTTCTCTTCTTGTATTATTTAAATTTTTCTATTTATCATACGTATTCTAAATTATATCTTCAATTCCCCCTTCCACTAATATCTCTCTCTGTGGGTCGTATTTCCTTTTGCACTGTCCTCTCCTACAATTCACCACGCTGTAAACCTCCAAATATGCAAAACCCTCATTATAAGGGTGTTTCCAATACGTTTGCACCCGCTGTCATATTCGCGATCATTCTTTGTAAATCATCTGCAAACCGCTGGTCAGCCCCTCGTGCAAAATTCTAGATTGTATGGGGAAATTACTGCACACAAGGAATGGACCTGTGAGCTTCATGAAGTCCAGCATCAATGCGGCCGTCTACCAGGACATTTTGGAGACCTTCATGCTTGCTTCAGTGGACCAGCTGTATGAGGATGCAGACTTCATCTTCCAGCAGGACTTGGCACCTGCCCACACTGCCAAAACTACAAAATCCTGCTTCAACAACCATGGATCACCATGCTGGATTGGCCCGCAAACCCACCTGACCTGAACCCCATTGAAAACATGTGGGACATCGTCAGAGAAAGCTGAACGGGAAGAGAGCAAGCAATAAAGAAGAGCTCAAGGCTGTGATGGAAGCATGTTGGTCTCCATAACAGCTGAGATATGCCACAAGCTGGTAGCATCCATGCCACAGCGGGTTAAAGCTGCTAGCATCCATGCCACGCCGGGTTAAAGCTGCTAGCATCAATGCCACGCGGGGTTAAAGCTGCTAGCATCCATGCCACGCCGGGTTAAAGCTGCTAGCATCCATGCCACGGCGGGTTAAAGCTGCTAGCATCCATGCCACGCCGGGTTAAAGCTGGTAGCATCCATGCCACGCCGGGTTAAAGCTGCTAGCATCCATGCCACGCGGGGTTAAAGCTGCTAGCATCCATGCCACGCCGGGTTAAAGCTGCTAGCATCCATGCCACGGCGGGTTAAAGCTGCTAGCATCCATGCCATGCCGGGTTAAAGCCGCTAGCATCCATGCCACGCGGGGTTAAAGCTGCTAGCATCCATGCCACGCCGGGTTAAAGCTGGTAGCATCCATGCCACGCGGGGTTAAAGCTGCTAGCATCCATGCCACGCGGGGTTAAAGCTGGTAGCATCCATGCCACGCCGGGTTAAAGCTGCTAGCATCCATGCCACGCGGGGTTAAAGCTGCTAGCATCCATGCCACGCGGGGTTAAAGCTGCTAGCATCCATGCCACGCGGGGTTAAAGCTGGTAGCATCCATGCCACGCAGGGTTAAAGCTGCTAGCATCCATGCCACGCGGGGTTAAAGCTGCTAGCATCCATGCCACGCGGGGTTAAAGCTGCTAGCATCCATGCCACGCCGGGTTAAAGCTGGTAGCATCCATGCCACGCAGGGTTAAAGCTGCTAGCATCCATGCCACGCGGGGTTAAAGCTGCTAGCATCCATGCCACGCGGGGTTAAAGCTGCTAGCATCCATGCCACGCCGGGTTAAAGCTGGTAGCATCCATGCCACACCGGGTTAAAGCTGCTAGCATCCATGCCTCGCGGGTTAAAGCTGCTAGCATTCATGCCATGCCGGGTTAAAGCTGCTAGCATCCATGCTACGCCGGGTTAAAGCTGCTAGCATTCATGCCACGCCGGGTTAAGAAGTGATTCATGCCAAAGGACCAAACCAAGTACACATGCAAGATTTTACTGCGGGAGGCCTGATATTTTTGTATTTAAATTCCTTTTTAAATTGATTTCATGCAACATTCTAATTTTTTGAGTTTTAGAATTTGAGGTTTTCTTAAGCTGCAACTTCTAATCAGCAAAATCCAAACAAATAAAAGCTTGAAATATGTTGATTTGCATATTATTTGTCTAAACAATATGTAAATTGCACCTTTTAAGTTGAATGATAGAAATACATGAACTTTTTCACAATATTCTTATTTTTTGGTAGGACCTGTATGTAGATGGTGAATAACAAAGGCCCCAGGACTGAACCCTGGGGAACACCTGCAGCAACTGGAGGTGAGTGAGAAGTCAATGATTTAAGTTAAACAAACTAAGCGAATTGTGATTTTATCTGTGAAAAGCGCTTTTCTCTTCTTACTTTAGAAGAGAGCAGCAGCTGCAGAGCGCCGTCCATTCACATCATGCCTCATTCATTTTCAATGACTCGGCTCGTTTTGTTCGCATATGAAACGCTCAAGTTCTGGTGGAATACGTTCTATTCGTGCGAGCAGGACGTCTCATTCGCTCGAGTAAAACACTACATTTGCGTTTGGGGCTTGTCACGCCGCAAATTCGCATCAAACACGCATCTGTTCGCATCTGTACATTCACTTAACATGTAATTCATTTGCGCAAATAATTTTGTTTCCGTCGGGTGTGAACACAGGGTTAGTTCTTTTTGGTGTAAACTTGTTGGATCATGCAAACCACTTTTTTCCCCTTTTACCTTCCCCTCATTTCCTACCCGTTAATAGTTTACCACAGTTAGAGCAACAGTCTTGCTTGGCTCACTCTGTGGTGGTTGAACAATCCCAGTTTCAGCTTTACATCCCGAACATCTCCACTTAAAGGACTGAGCGGGAGGTAACAGCCGGCCTCTTTAAATGTTATAACTATGATTCAAACAGCTTGAAGACCTTTGACCTGTCACTCGACAGGCTTCTTCAGCTTTAACTGGCTGGAGGGATGTTTGTGGACGTGGAGCTGCATCGTGCTGCTGGGCTCTGAAGACTCACCTGTAGTTTGGCCAGTTCTTGTTCGTCATCCATTTTCCCATTCAGACTCCAGCGCCGTGTCCTCCGGTAGAAGTGGTAAACACCCATCAACAGGATGATGTTGAGGGTCAGCGAAACGAGCAGCATACATATCAGAGTGTTCTTTTCTGGTCCTGGGAAAATGAGAGAGGAAACTTGCATTATTGTAATCAGATAAACTTATCAGACAGCAGATTGAAAAGGAAGGCTGATGGAGCGGAAAATTTCTGACCAAAACTGCCACAATATTTTACTCCCACAGACACGCACAGTCATGCTTTTCTCCATTATTAGTTTTTAACTAACACACTAAAACAACTTGCAAAGCACAAATAATTAACCTAACACAGAGAGGGCAAACCGTCGTCTCAACTCTCCCAAACTCTAAACACATTTTCTGCTTCGCACACTTTGAAATTCAAAATTGCACTTTTTGCCCTGAAACCTGTTCTCTGCACAAGACACAACAATCTGACATAAAGTCACATGTTTGCAGAACACTGCCATTCATTATGACACCGCAGCAAAATGGCCGACATAAGAGCCACCCGGACAAGCCCCTCATGGTTAATGGTTTCCAGTTAAATCAGGAAATAAGCCTGATAAAAAAGACCACAGGTCCTGTTTCACTACAACAATGGAAGTTAGAGAGGAGGAGGAGGGTGGGAATGACAGGGAGAGGAAGAGTGAGAGAAGAGGTAGAGCTGGTGGAGGAGGTCATGGCCAACGAAGACAGATTTCTAATGAAATCAAATTTAGTTGAACATGTAATCATGGAGCTTCTTCCCTCCATATCTGGCAATGGAAGGTGTTGCCTGTGATGTGGACGACGCTTTGATGCCAGACCAGACCAGACCAGACCAGACCAGACCAGACCAGACCAGACCCAGGTGTGCTGCAAGACGCTGTCTAATTTTTCTACCCTATTTTTGCTGCACATTTTTTGGATTTTTTAAAAAGTTTTTTATTAATTTCTGTTATTCACTCCACTGCAAATATATCTGTAGTGTATATTAGAGCTGGGCGATTTGGACCACAAGTCATATCCCGATATATTTAGGCTGAATATCGATATATATGCCTATATTGTTATCCTAAAGTGATCACAAGTAGTTTTATTTGAACCGGCCAGATGAAATGATGCTCAGCTGTTCAAAGAACAATAAATACTTTATAATTGTATAACAGAGCTACAGATGGAAATAAGGGACATTAGAAAAGAATTATATGACAAACCCTAATAAGGACAGCATTTATACAGTTGTGTGAAAAAGTTCTTACCTCCTTCCTGATTTCTTACTTTTTTGCATGTTTGTCACACTTAAATGTTTCAGATCATCAAACAAATTAAAATGTGAGACAAAGATAACACAAGTAATCAGAAAATGCAGTTTTTTAATGAAGATTTTTATTAGTGGGGGAGGGGGGGGGGGGGGGGGGGGATTCAAACAACCTCCATGGTCCTGTGTGGAAGAAGTGATTTCCCCCCCCCTGTTAAAACATAAGATAACTGTGGTTTATCATCTTTGGAAAGCTGAGTTCAGTTCCTCTATCCACATCCAGGCCTGATTACTGCCACACCTGTTCTCCATCAGAAATCCCTTAAATAGGACCTGCCTGACAAAGTGAAGTAGACCAAAAGATCCTCCAAAGCTAGACATCATGCTGCCATCCAAAGAAATTCAGGAACAAATGAGAAACAAAGTCATTGAGATCTATCAGTCTGGAAAAGGTTCCAAAGCCATTTCTAAAGCTTTGGGACTCCAGAGAACCACAGTGAGAACCATTATCCACAAATGGTGAAAACATGGAACAGTGGTGAACCTTCCCAGGAGGGGCCGGCCGACCAAAATGACCCCAAGAGCACAGCGACGACTCATCCAAGAGGTCACAAAAGACCCCAGAACAACATCCAAGAACTGCAGGCCTCACTTGCCTCAATGAAGGTCAGTGTTCATGACTCCCCCATCAGAAAGAGACTGGGGGGCAAAAATGGCTGCATGGCAGAGTTCCAAGACCAAAACCACTGCTGAGCAAAAAGAACATAAAGGCTCGTCTCAGTTTAGCCAGAAAGCATCTTGATGATCCCCAAGACTTTTGGGAAAATACTCTGTGGACTGACGAGACAAAAGTGGAACTTTCTGGAAGGTGGAGGTCCCATTACATCTGGCGTAAAAGTAACACGGCATTTCAGAAAAGGAACATCATAGCAACAGTAAAACATGGTGGTGGTAGTGTGATGGTCTGGGGCTGTTTTGCTGCTTCAGGACCTGGAAGACTTGCTGTGGTAAATGGAACCATGAATTCTGCTTTACCAAAAAATCCTGAAGGAGAACGTCCGGCCATCTGTTGGTGACCTCAAGCTGAAGCGCACTTGGGTTCTGCAGCAGAACAATGATCCAGAACACACCAGCAAGTCCACCTCTGAATGGCTTAAGAACAACAACATGAAGACTTTGGAGTGGCCTAGTCAAAGTCCCCACCTGAATCCCATTGAGATGCTGTGGCATGACCTTAAAAAGGCGGTTCATGCTGGAAAAGCCTCCAATGTGGCTGAATTACAACAATTCTGCAAAGATGAGTGGAACAAAATTCCTCCACAGCGCTGTAGAAGACTCACTGCCAGTTATCACAAACGCTTGATTGCAGTTGTTGCTGCTAAGGTGGAACAACCAGTTATTAGGTTTAGGGGAAGATCACTTTTTCACACAGGGACATGGAGGTTTGGATTTCCCCCCTAAAAAATAAAAATCTTCACTGAAAAACTTCATTTTGTGTTTACTTGTGTTATCTTTGTCTAATATTTAAATTTGTTTGATGATCTGAAACATATAAGTGCGACTAACATGCAAAAAATAAGAAATCACACAACTGAAAATAAAAAAATTCATGGTTTCATGAATTGCGTTTGGTATTTTGATAAAACCACACTAATTAGTAAAATTGTAATTACCAGTTGGGGAAAAGCTGTAATTTCATTTGTTTTGTTTTTTGTTTGTTTGTTTTTGCTGTTCTATAAAGATCTTAAATAACATTCTGTCATGTTTCTATAATAATCTATTCTATTACAGCTGTAATATTTCCCTACCTGTTTAACACTAAGGTAAACTTTGTAATTACAATGTATATATGAAATCACGGAATATCTTTATGTATTCTGCAGTCCGTAACAGTGTATTGATGACTCACTAATGTCCTGTGACGTGGTTAATTCACTAACACCATCCTCATCCATGACCAGTGGAAAACAGTCCAGTAAGCAGATCAACTAAAGGCAAACTCCACTGACTTCACATGAATATCTGGAGACCGCTGTTAGGGCAACTTAGGAAAAATACATAAGTAGAAGATAATCTGGATTTGTGCAAAGAGCTCTGTGAGAAACACATTCAATCAAATTTCTTACCCTGATCTGTTTTAGTTGTATGAGCTTCCTGACGCTCTGAGCTGTTTGGGTTATGAACTCCTTCTGTGTTGGATGTTGTCTGTTTGCTTGTTGTATCTGGTTGCCATGGTGTTCTTGATGTCAACGGAGTTGTGGTTGATGTTATTGGTGATGTTCTTTCATCTAAGGCTGCAGATGACTCAGTCAATGGCACGAAGGTGCTACCCGTCAGAGAAACTAATGGAATAAACAAAAACATAAGAACTTATAACTTTTGTCTTAACTTGTCCTGTCCAGCATGGTAGCGGCAGAATGATGATCTGGCTGCTTTGTTGTGTTGAACAAATTTGCTTTGCCAAGGGGACCTTTATGAATATAAGGCTCTTGATATTCATTTTATTCAGTTTTATTTAACAGAATCCTTGTTTGTAACTGCATTTTACATCCTATTGCTGGGTTTGACAAGAGTTAAAGCAACCCTTACCAATGATGCATTGCTACACTATTTTTTAAGAGGGTAAAATGCTAAGAATGGAACTCTGAAATACAAGACAGACCCATCATCAATCAAAATAAAATATTATTCCAATCTCTAAATATTCAATGAAAACTCCAACCAATCCTTGAAGAGGGGTGCACCCCTTGGAATGGCCGAGGGACCTGCCCGTCAGACCTTTGCTTCTGCATGGTCAGTCATTTTCTATACCGCCTATCCAGCTCAGGGTCGTTGCTAGAGACAGACGACCATTCACACTCACATTCATGCCTAGAGACAATTTAGAGTAACCAATTAACCTAACATGCATGTCTTTGGATGGTGGGAGGATCCTTCTGGATTTGTCCTTCAGAATAGTTCTACACATTCTGAATGTGTAGTTTTCCCAATCATACCTTTACCAAGCCTCCTGGCACCAAGACTTCCAGGTAAATACATGATTAAATAAGAAATAAAGCAGCTAACGCTAGCAGCACAACTCATTAGCATAACTGTAACACTCATTAACTCATAACTCACCAGTTCTCTGATCTAACAACACATGATGGCGGCGACAGGGACTCTATCGCTCAGCAGTTGGATCTACAATTAGTAATGGATTATTAAAACACAACATGAAACCCAAGCACTAGACTAGAGGGTAGTGGATGAGTACACCTTGTAGACACCAGCAGGCATCATGAATTTTCAATTGCGTTGCATTGGATTAAAAGTTTTTTGTTTCAAGTGTTAAACGGTGCCTTGGATTACTCATTTGACTTTAAAGCAGCTGTATCAGCTTTTCAAACGTTCCAAAAGTCAAATACAGGCATTCATAAGCCAAATATGTTCCATCACGACTATAGAAACTAATTTGGTGTAAATATTAGTTTTTTATGCGTCTAATTTCCAACATGGAAGTAAGATGTCTGACTGTCCTGAACCATGGAGCTCTCCACCAATTGCAGCATGTTTTACGCCCATTTCATGACGTCGCCCCGGAAGAGACTCCGATTCTGAAGGGTCACAGATTTGGTTTTAACACCGGCAGCTCGGCAGATATGGATGTTATCTGTAAACATTGATGGATATTCAGACTCCGACCGACGGGATAAACGGAGCAGCCTGTTATGGAGCTGTATGCTCCACCCAGATCTGATATGGAGTTTGAAGTACACGCAGTACCACAGAAGTACCACAGAAGTACCACAGAGACCCTGATAAGGAAGTAAATTAGCGAACAAATCATAGGCTAACAGTTAGCATTGAGCTGAGAGACGTTTTCTCTCCCCGGTGCTGTTGTCTGTCCATGAGGAGTTTTTATAGCAGGAACTGCGTCAGGTTTCAGAAGTAATCCCCGAGAAAAAAACACTTTACTGCCCGACATTCATGAAGTTGTCAGGAGTGAAGTTCACACACAAAGTTGAGTTTTTTTTCTGCTCCTGAAGTTATAATCCAACCACTTCTGGAGTCGATTCGTCCAGTACAACAAATAAACTCCCACGCTGAACGCAAACACATTTTTCCCAAAGTGTCGTCATCTAGCTTAAAAAAAACCCAATCTTTTCTCCTGAATCTGGATCAAACGTCTGTTAGCTGACGGCTGTTTGTCTCTGAGGAAATCTTCCTGCAGCTGTTAGTTTCTTCCTCAGAGAGTGTGTATAGGTCAGGATTCTCTAAGAGTTTCTGTTCCACAAAGAGGGCGTCTTGCTACGATGCTGCGCATGCGTGTTTGTGGCTTCCTGATTGGTGCACCTCGTTGCGTATACCGATGACAGTCAGTTACGTTAGGAAGCTGCAGCTTTGCCTGAACATTCATATATATACTCACATGTGCACAAATAAAGAAAAAAACAACTTAAATGAAGTTTTTATGAGGAAATAACAGTAACATGCTGAAAAGCTCTTAAAAGTCCATTTTTCATGATAGGACTCCTTAAAAGCTTATTGAAAGAACACTTTCAGCATCTACCTGGAAGTGGCATACAAGACGACATTATAACATTTATGAAAATGATTGGTTAGGCCATTATTTTGTAATTTAACTTGTATTATTTTTAAACAGTTTAATATATATATAAAATGTTATAATTAAATTTAAATAAAATGATCATTTTTATAATATGATTATAATATAAGCTACCTGGGCTGCATAATATCTCCAGGAGGATCAGTGAGGATTGTTGAAAACCGCCTATGAGGATAGTTTGGAATGATTTCAGAATAAAAATGAATTAAGTAGAACCACTGGTGGTGGGAATGGATGTAATTACCTTTCTCTTGACAGGCTGCTATGTGTTAATGCGTTTTAACAATAGTTAAGAAGTTTTAAGCTTTTAAAAACTACATTGCTGTGTTTTATTAAGTCTGCACAACAGCGACAAACTGCTCACCTCAGTCCAAAATGGCGGATGTGCATGGGGGAAATGTTGCAATGGAGCGCTCTGTGAAGTGTCGCCTCTTGTTGTTCTGCACTCTTTGGTGAAAGACACCGCTCCAGCTTGAAAAGCACCACTGCTGTGCGTGATTGGCTGAGAGTAGTCATGTGACGCGATGTGAAGTCGTAAAAACCCGGATGTCAAGCAAGAGGTCGATATAAGAGGCTTCACAATAAAAGCACATAACCGGTGTTACATTTTGTAAAGTTCAATTTATAGACAGAGCTGTAGTCTTGGACCAGCGTATTCAGATATCAATGAGAATTTATTAACCTCTGTGATTGTCTGGGAGAGAGATGTTAATGAGTTCTGGAGGAAAATTAATATGTCATCTGCATAAAGGCTTACTTTGCACTCTACATTTTTACCGGGGATCCCTTTAATGTCTTTGTCTTGTCTTATAGCGGCTGCTAGTGGCTCAGTGAATAATACGGTGATATTTGCTGAATTCATTGGTGGTATTTTTGGTTTCTTTTTTATTTCTAGTGTCATTTTATAAAAAGTGGGAGCTAGAATTGTCCAGAACTCTTTGTAGAATTCTGTTGGATACCCATCTGTTATGTTGCAGAGCGTCATGTAATTCACTTATTGAGACAGGTGAATCTAAAGCCATCATATTTTCCTGTTGTAGTTTTGGTAGATTGAAGTTATTAAGAAATTGATGGATATTGTCATCTGTGGCGTCTATTTGTGATCTATAAGATGTTTTGTAGAAATAATATCTAAAGATATTATTAGTCTTGTTAGGATCATGGCAAATATTTACATCTGTGTCTCTAGCAGAGGAGATTGTTGTTGATTTCACATGAATATCTGGAGACCATTGTTAGGGCAACGTAGGCAAAATAAGTAGAAGGATAATGTGGATATGTGTAAAAGAGCTCTGTGAAAGACATTTAATTAAATTTCTTACCCTGATCTGTTCCTCTCGTATCACCTCTGTGACGCTCTGAGCTGTTTGTGTTATGAACTCCTTTTGTGTTGGATGTTGTCTGTTTGCTTGTTGTATCTGGTTGCCATGGTGTTCTCGATGTCGACGGAGTTGTGGTTGATGTTATTGGTGATGTTCTTTCATCGAAGGTTGCAGATGACTCAGTTGATGACATAAAGGTATTAACCGTCGGAGAAACTAATGGAATAAAGAAAAACATAAAAAGCGGAATTTATAACTTTTTCCCTACACACTCAAAAACAGAGGTTTAAGACCGGAACATTTCTGTACCTGTACGTACATTTTTTTTTACAAATATTCTCTCAAAAGTACAATATTGGTCTTTATGAGGCCAGAAGTACCTATATACTATGAAAAAGGGTCCAAAGTAATATCAAGTACCAATTTGTACCATTTCAACCCTAAGGGTACCTGCAGCATTGAAAAATGTGTGTAGCTTGTACAATAAATATAAATAGCAGTACTTCTAAACAGTAGTATAATTATAATTATTTTATTATGATTTTCATAATAATCATAGTAATAATTATATGTATAATTATATATGTGTTTGGCCTAATATTTTGTAATAATTATTCATTTACTATTAGCATCTTTGATTGTTGTCATAATCTCTATTTTATTGACTTTTATTCATCATCTTTAATTGGTTTAATTGTACTTTATTAACTCATACAGCTTGATAAGGTACAAAAATGGACCATGAAGGTACAGAAATGTCTTTCAGAAAGGAACCCCCCCCCCAGCTACAAGCTTTGTACCCTTTTAAGTACAAATTGGTATCTCTGTTTCTGAGTGTGTAACGTGTCCTGTCCAGCATGGTAGCGGCAGAATGATGATCTGGCTACTTTGTTGTGCTGAACAGATTTGCTTTGCCAAGAGGAGCTTTATGAATATAAGGCTCTTGATATTAATTTTATTCAGTTTTATTAAACAGAATCCTTGTTTGTAGCTGCATTTTACATCATGTTGCTGGGTTTGACAAGAGAGAAGAGAATGTTAAGAAAGAGACGGAAAGAGGTGGATCAAAAAAAGGGAAAGAAACAGAGTGAAGAGAAGAAAGAAAAAACAAGGATACACCAACACAGACAGCTGTTGCATCTGCACAGAAACCCATAACCAACGTTCATGATCTCTGCTGGAAAACAAAACTACAGTCCCCTGCAGGAGGGGCTGCAGGCAACCTCGCTGAAGATACCTGAAGACATCTACTGGAGTATCATAAGATCATCACCCCCCCATGGTCTTGGGGTCCAAGCCTTAGCGGGCCATGACCAGCAACTGCTGACCCCACCAGGCACCGGCCCCCCAGAACCGTTATGGTGCAGAGCCCAGGGACCCAGGAGCCCGGGAGCAGCCCCCCCCCCCCCGTCCAAAGAAAGCCCATCCAACACCCATGAGGACCAGGCCCCTCACAGAGCCACCCAGCACGGGCCTGCACCCGTCACAATGCCCCCGCCCCACACACCACCACATACACTCCTCCCTCCACCACCAACACACACTCACACACATATTCCTTCCTAAACCCCCCCTTGCCGGCATGGCAAACAAAGGCACTTTGATAAACCCCCCCTCGCCGGCATGGCAAACAAAGGCACTTTGATAAACCCCCCCTTGCCAGCATGGCAAACAAAGGCACTTTGATAAACCCCCCCTTGCCAGCATGGCAAACAAGGGCACTTTGATAAACCCCCCTCGCCTGACGTGAACTCCCCAAGAGTGAGAGTGGGGGGTAGATACAGAAGACCAGAGGGAGGTGAATTTCCCCCTGGAAGATGAGTTGCCAACGGCAGCAGAATCCCCCCCCCTTATGATCACCTTCTGAGCTGGATGTTGACTGTCCTGGTTGCCCTGGTGATGTCAGAGTGGTGGTTGATGATGATGAGCTTTTACCTTTGGTTGGAGAAGACAGTCAATGACATGAAGGTACGAACCACCAAAACATACAGAGAAAAACATGAAAAGCAGAATTTATAATTAAGCTTGATCATTTTTAGTGTCATGGGTGGGTTTATAAAGTATAACCAGGCTGTAAACATGTTTATTTCTGCTGTAAACATGTTTATTTCTGTTGTAAACATCTTTATTCTGCTGTAAACATGTTTATTTCTGCTGTAAACATGTTTATTTCTGCTGTAAACATGTTTATTTCTGCTGTAAACATGTTTATTCTGCTGTAAACATGTTTATTTCTGTTGTAAAAACATCTTTATTTCTGCTGTAAACATGTTTATTCTGCTGTAAACATGTTTATTTCTGTTGTAAACATCTTTATTTCTGTTGTAAACATCTTTATTTCTGCTGTAAACATTTTTATTTCTGCTGTAAACATGTTTATTCTGCTGTAAACATGTTTATTTCTGTTGTAAACATGTTTATTTCTGCTGTATACATCTTTATTTCTGCTGTAAACATGTTTATTTCTGCTGTAAACATGTTTATTTCTGTTGTAAACATCTTTATTTCTTCTGTAAACATCTTTATTTCTGCTGTAAACATGTTTATTTCTGCTGTAAACATCTTTATTTCTGCTGTAAACATGTTTATTTCTGCTGTAAACATCTTTATTTCTGCTGTAAACATGTTTATTCTGCTGTAAACATTTTTATTTTTGCTGTAAACATGTTTATTCCGCTGTAAACATCTTTATTTCTGCTGTAAACATGTTTATTCTGCTGTAAACATGTTTATTTCTGCTGTAAACATGTTTATTTCTGTTGTAAACATGTTTATTTCTGCTGTAAACATTTTTATTTCTGCTGTAAACATGTTTATTCCGCTGTAAACATCTTTATTTCTGCTGTAAACATGTTTATTCTGCTGTAAACATGTTTATTTCTGCTGTAAACATGTTTATTTCTGTTGTAAACATGTTTATTTCTGCTGTATACATCTTTATTTCTGCTGTAAACATGTTTATTCTGCTGTAAACATGTTTATTCTGTTGTAAACATGTTTATTTCTGCTGTAAACATCTTTATTTCTGCTGTAAACATGTTTATTTCTGCTGTAAACATTTTTATTTTTGCTGTAAACATGTTTATTCCGCTGTAAACATCTTTATTTCTGCTGTAAACATGTTTATTCTGCTGTAAACATGTTTATTTCTGCTGTAAACATGTTTATTTCTGTTGTAAACATGTTTATTTCTGCTGTAAACATTTTTATTTCTGCTGTAAACATGTTTATTCCGCTGTAAACATCTTTATTTCTGCTGTAAACATGTTTATTCTGCTGTAAACATGTTTATTTCTGCTGTAAACATGTTTATTTCTGTTGTAAACATGTTTATTTCTGCTGTAAACATCTTTATTTCTGCTGTAAACATGTTTATTCCGCTGTAAACATCTTTATTTCTGTCCCTAGTGGATGACGAGAGAACTGCAGTTTTTCAGCACTTTTCCAGATTTCTGCATTAACCTCTCAGATGGCCATCGGAGGTTGCTGCTTGGTCCAGATGTTTAACATGCTGGTAAACATCACTAGACTGTATATTAAGATAACAGTTTGTTTACAGGAGATAACAGAATAATTAATGTTATCTCTGCCAACATGTTTTTTTATTTTTTGTTTGTAACATTTTACACAGCATCCCGACTTTCTCTTTTCTAATCAGTTGTGGTTGTAGATGCTCCTTAACAGAATTAAAATAATACATGTCCAAAAATGGCAAATCATCGTCGGTAAAGGGTTTTCATGTAACCGTGATCTTCATAGTAAAGAAATGTATGACATATACCATGGCTGGAATGTAACTGACTGCATTTAAGACACCATGAAAGATTATTTCTAACATTTTAAACATCTTAACCTTAAAACTATAAAAAAAAAAAAAGAGAGAGAAAAAAACAGTGAAACTTACTGGTGGGGAAGATCTGTGAGTACAGGTTGAGGGTTTCCTCTAAACACACATTAGAACAGCAGAGTTAGTGACACATCAAAGCAATGTATTAGAAATATAACAGAGCTGAAATTAAACAGCAGAAGAGGTTGCAGCGTCCCAGGAATACTCACCATAGTCTCCACAGTCTGCAATACAACAGAGAAAAACAATAAGTATAAAACGTTTACAGGAAAAGTCAGTGAGCGTTTCATCCACACAGGAGCTCAGTCTGCAACAAGCTTTGGATTTTCAAACACGTAGGCCCTGATTAACAAATTAATCCTAATAAAGGACGCAAAGGTCTTTGCCGCGCTGATAAATAGCGTGCGTTGTGTTCAGCGTTTGTGGGTGATCTACAAAGATTCCACACGCAGTCCGTAACAGGCGCAAACAGCAGGATTTACACGAGGATGTAGCTTCTATGGTATGGAGAGTATTTTGTTTCTTTATCGTTTAATCAAATAAAAAAGATTTGACACCAAAAAAAGAGATTTTAAAGCAAAAGAGTAAGTCGCAATCAAAAAAAAAAATTTTTTTTGAGAACAAAACAAAACAGGTTGCAATTGAAAAATAAAAATATGAAACAGAAAAAATAAAAAATAATGTTTGAAATAAGAAACAACTATTTTGTTATGAATCAGTCCTTTTTTATTTCAAGTTTAAAAAAACTTTTGGTTGCAAATCCTAAAGTTTTGCTTGCAAAGTCAAGTGCACTTGATGGGCGGGGCCTACGCTGGTGGATGAGAGACGTGTTTCTATTGGTTGGTGTGACCTGGCTCCAGCCTTCCACATCACAGTCTTTTCTCATGCGTGCTGTGCTGCTTGGAGCTAAGTTGTTAGCCTGTAGCTCTGCAACGTTTCCCATAAATAATGAATTGCGCTAAATATGGTTGGCTACAGCTGCTGTACATTCACATCATCACCACGATGAATTATAACGCTCGGCTGCTGCAAACACTGATTATCAGCGACATGGCGTCTCTGCTGGTCACGGTCTGAGCTCAGTAGCCTGAGTGAGTGATTTACAGGGAAACATGTACAACGTAGGCTGTGATTACACGTATGCTCATAATATCTGTATCGTAATCACGGAGTGATCGGACTGTAGCCGATGTGAGAGCCTGGGAGTGGTAGTGGGCTGTATGAGACTGTGACCCCCCCTACACAGGGGTGTGATTGAGAAGCGGTGTGGCAGGTACTCGGACGCTGAGAGCATCAAGCGGGCAGGAGGAGCAGATCCTGGTCGGTGCGGAGCAGAGTCCGTCGTGGGGCCACGAGAGGACATCCAGCAGGACGATGTCCAGCAGGACGATGTCCAGCAGGACGAGTAAACAGCGACGGAGAGGAGGTCGCTGACCAGACGCACCGTTGTGGATGAGAGCGCAGGACAATCCTCCTCTCTGTTTATAGATTATATGGTCGTGGTTGTGCTGCTTTGCTTGGTTTTAATGTTCTTTTTATTTGCTGGGGCGTGTGATCGGAAAATTTAAGGCGGTTCTGCCTGACCAGCCCGCTCAGCTTTCACCGGCCTGATGAGACATGGTCGTGAGACACCGGCGGTAAGAGAGAGACGCTCTGTCGGAGCGGTGCGTTTGAGGACCATCTCTCTTCAGTTGGAACTTTCTTTTAGGTCAACCTGGGAACATTAACCAATATGGTGCCAGTTATAGCGCATCCCATTCTCACTACAGCTGTTCCTGAATAAAGCAGGAATGCTGGCTGGTTAGAAATGCATCAGTGTGGAAAATTATTTGCCACGTGTGTTTGTTGACACTGGAACAGCTGTAGTGAGAACGGGATGCTCTATAACTGGCACCATATTCAGCGGTGCAGAAGCCGCGGGTTACAGCGGTTTTACAACGGCGGGGCACGACGCCATATTGCCTATAAAATAAAAAAAAATAAATAAATACACACATACAAAATAAACAATTTATGGGTAATAATGAAATAGTAAAATGGAGAACTATTGTTCTGACAACACATAAGATTGAGTGGACAGTATGGTTGCTAAGCAACTCAGCTTGTCCACAAGTAGGAGGGTCTCATAAAACAAAGATATTTCCTACGAATTGGCGTGTTATTAACACATAAACGCAGATTTTATTTCATTGTATTTTTTTTGTATCTACTTTTTTTTTTTTTTTTTTTGGCATTAAAAAAAGTTCATTTCAAAAACTTCGACCAAAGTGAAGATTTAGTGGCTGTGGGGGGGCTGTGCATGCGGTGATGCCAGATGTCTGTAGAAGTTCAGACATCTGACTGACCACTGACAGACAGGTGGACTTATTTATTTTAAATTGATTGACTACTAAAGACGAGGCAGTTTCTTTGGTCCTCGTTTATCAAACGATCGTAGAAATGGTCGCACATCTGATCGTAAAAATGATCGTACGATTGGACCCATGTGTGATTTATTAAAACGTTCGTATCGGTCCAATCTCGTCGTACGAACAAGAGTCTTGATAAATTCCACAGCTGAAATCCATCGTCATTTAAATGTCACACCCACAGTTACGCCCTTAAACATGCATAATGATGAGGCTTCACCCAGCGAGGTTGAACCATGGAGAGGACAGATTCTGCCAGAAAAGAAACTTTGGGGGGGTCAAGACAGAATTCCTCATTTGTGAGGTGGGAAAGATTAAAGAGGTGTTTGGCAGCTTAAAAATCAAAGTCAGAGACGTGCACAAAAACACTGCACGGAAGAGGATCAGTCAGCCCCACCGGTGATGAACGACCGACTGAGATATTAAAAGTCTCAATCAAGGCCTGGTTTATTCGGTTTATTCATTTTATTAGTTATGAAATGTAATAATAGCCCATATCCGATGGCAACGTCACAATTCTTTAGCCAATGGGTCAGAAAAAGTGGTCCAATATAAAACTTAACACCAAAAGATGTTTCAAAAGAGTGTTGTAGATTTTCTCAGAGTCTAAAGCAGCGTTTCATCCCGCCAGGTCCGAGTCGGACCGTCCGACACCAACCTGCCTTCCTGCAGCCGAAGCAGCCCCCACCTGGGCACGTGCACGTCTGCGTACTGATGCAGACCTCCTCCTATGTGGCAGTTTCACCAGCGGGGTGATGAGATGCACGAAGAGTGCAAAGCACTTGTCTCCTAGAACTATATGTTAATGATTTTAATAATTTGTTGAGAGAAATGGAGGAATTAAATCCAGTCACAGCTATTTTTGTAATTTTGGGAATACATTCTACATTCCAGTTTTCCTTTTTCTTTGCAAATGGGTTCATTCTCAGTGCTGATATGTGAATACTGATGTTTAAATGACAGTTTGTGGTTTGGTTAATAAATATTTTCATGTTCTGCTGCGCTGCTGCAAACCCTCACTGACTCAAACTTGCGTACACGAACTCAGAGCTGTCGTGAGATTTGATCGTATCCTACGATCACGTTCAAATTGATCAATGCCGAGTCTTGCGTGGAAATGGTCGTACGCACAGATTTTCATCGTACGATCGTTTGATAAATGAGGGCCAATGTGCCTGCATCTTTTTTCTTATTAAATAGGCTGTTTTAATGCTGGTTGAGTTTATTTAATCTAACCTGAGCTGACTTCTCAATAAATATTTGTTTGATTTTTACTTGAATTTCAGTTTTAGCAAAGGTTTTTCAAGCAGGTCAAAGTGTCACAAGACAAGAATATGACAATAAATATTGTAACAATGATGGTCAAAGCATTTTATGTCATCATTATTGTTATCGGGATAAATATCGTACCATGAGGTTCATATCGAGATAATATCGTACCTTGAGATGTGGGTTCATATCCATAGCTAATACTTTCTATGCTTTCATTCATAGCTTTGGCCAGCATGCATCTGAAGTGATACGCAGTGACGTTCCCCAGACTCGCGCCGCTGCAGTCAACCTGTAAACAAACACATTTATCAGATGCTATCATTTTCTGTGCTATCTAAAAGCTAAACATGGAAAAACAAACTAAAAAGCAGCTGATATTCACCTTAGAGTTGCTTAGAGATTTCAAGCAATTCAATCGAATGTCTTGAAGAATGGACCATGAGAAATTCCCGTGCTTCGACAGAGAACAGTAAAAGATTCCCTGCAAAGGTCAAGACATGTAAATACTCTTTCGATTTCTGCTGTCAGATCAAACAATCATGTTTCGACAGTTTCTCTAACTTACCAAGGTGCTGTTGGCACTGATAAGGGTTATATTTGTAGACAAGCTGTTGAAGTTCTTGATGAGAAAAGAGAAAACATTCATAATTAAACTGTTTGCAGTCGTGCGTATTTTTCCGTGCTTCCCTGAGGTTCTGGCATTGCTCCAGAGTTTAGTTAGTTGTCACTACTCATGCTGATTTTTGTTCTCTATAAACGCTTCAAAGTAACATTTCTGATGTAGCTCTTTTCGCTGGGCATCAGTTTTAAAAGTTAGGCAGATTTTATCCGAGCAAGTTTTCCTGAATGGATATTTCAGGATGACACAAGCGCTACGTTTACACTGCAGCTCCATTCCCATTTTTTGTCCGTACATGTATGTGACATGTTTTCTAACGACAGTCTGATAAATCTGACCCGGACCTCTTTGGTATGTCATCCATAACATCTGATCTGTGGTGAAGCGGCTGCAGTTTAACGGTGATGTCACATTTCATCTGACTTTCTCACCGAAGTGAGACAGACGTATTTCTGAGCAGGAGGACGAGACGGGACGCAACAAATGAGGGAACCATGTAATATTATTTTCCGGCTCTGATTGGAGCAGACATTCTGAATGAGACCTCTTTACTTCGGCCATAAAAGCTGTAGGCTGAGTACAAACCTCTTCGGTGATCTTGAAAGAATCAACACAGCCTGCCTTCAACAGGTTAAAGATGCTGAAGAGAACCTAGGAGACACAAATTGAACAGCAGTATTAAAGCAAGTCATCGTTACAGCAGAGGAAGCTGCTGCAGGAGATCCGTCTCTCACTGGCTCAGGTAAACATGTCAGATCTGCAGGACTGTGGTCTTCCAGGACCGAGCATGGACGTCCCTGCTTTGTGTGCCTGAGCCCCTGCTCATCTAAAACCCTGTGCATGTTCCTGCACGCTACCTCTGAAATTTATACAGCCATCTCAATTCTGATTGGTCAAGGTTATTTCCATGTAAACGATCTTCTGTCTTTATCTACAGCTGTTTGAAAAAGTGTTTGCCTCCTTCCTAATTTCTTACTTTTTTGCATGTTTGTCACACTTAGATGTTTCAGATCATCAAACAAATGTTAATGTTAGGGGGATCCAAACCTCCATGGTCCTGTGTTAAAAAGTGATTGCGCCCCCCTGTTAAAACATAAGTTAATTGTGTTTTTTTTCACATCTTCGGATGATTGAGTTCAGTTCCTCTATCCACACACAGGCCTGATTACTGCCACACCTGTTCTCCATCCAGAAATCACTTAAATAGGACCTGCCTGACAAAGTGAAGTAGACCAAAAGATCCTCCAAAGCTAGACATCATGCTGCCATCCAAAGAAATTCAGGAACAAATGAGAAACAAAGTAATTGAGATCTATCAGTCTGGAAAAGGTTCCAAAGCCATTTCTAAAGCTTTGGGACTCCAGAGAACCACAGTGAGAACCATTATCCACAAATGGTGAAAACATGGAACAGTGGTGAACCTTCCCAGGAGTGGCCGGCCGACCAAAATGACCCCAAGAGCACAGCGACGACTCATCCAAGAGGTCACAAAAGACCCCAGAACAACATCCAAGAACTGCAGGCCCCACTTGCCTCAATGAAGGTCAGTGTTCATGACTCCCCCATCAGAAAGAGACTGGGGGGCAAAAATGGCTGCATGGCAGAGTTCCAAGACCAAAACCACTGCTGAGCAAAAAGAACATAAAGGCTCGTCTCAGTTTAGCCAGAAAGCATCTTGATGATCCCCAAGACTTTTGGGAAAATACTCTGTGGACTGACGAGACAAAAGTGGAACTTTCTGGAAGGTGGAGGTCCCATTACATCTGGCGTAAAAGTAACACGGCATTTCAGAAAAGGAACATCATAGCAACAGTAAAATACGGTGGTGGTAGTGTGATGGTCTGGGGCTGTTTTGCTGCTTCAGGACCTGGAAGACTTGCTGTGGTAAATGGAACCATGAATTCTGCTTCTACCAAAAAATCCTGAAGGAGAACGTCCGGCCATCTGTTGGTGACCTCAAGCTGAAGCGCACTTGGGTTCTGCAGCAGAACAATGATCCAGAACACACCAGCAAGTCCACCTCTGAATGGCTTAGGAACAACAACATGAAGACTTTGGAGTGGCCTAGTCAAAGTCCCCACCTGAATCCCATTGAGATGCTGTGGCATGACCTTAAAAAGGCGGTTCATGCTGGAAAAGCCTCCAATGTGGCTGAATTACAACAAGTCTGCAAAGATGAGTGGAACAAAATGCCTCCACAGCGCTGTAGAAGACTCACTGCCAGTTATCACAAACGCTTGATGCAGTTGTTGCTGCTAAGGTGGAACAACCAGTTATTAGGTTTAGGGGAAGATCACTTTTTCACACAGGGACGTGGAGGTTTGGATCCCCCCAAAAATAAAAATCTTCATTTTAAAACTGCATTTTGTGTTTACTTGTGTTATCTTTGTCTCAAATTTAAATTTGATTGATGATCTGAAACATTTAAGTGTGACTAACATGCAAAAAAGAAATTACACAGCTGTATTTCATCCCGTTATTCTAGTTCCAAGAGGTTGCTGATGCTAATGCTAGTGTGAGTCAATAAGAATCTGCTTGCCTGTCATTAAAACCAATCTGATCCACTCCACAGAACATCTGAGGCAAATCAGCAAGCCTATCTGTGTAAATGCCGTGTTAAACTAGCAAACACGTGTGTTAAATAAGTAAAACTAGCCTTGTATGACAAATTCTGCATTATTGAGGAACTGGTTTCTTACCAGCTGTGGAATGAAAAACTTTGCTTCTGGGTGGTAGTGTTCGTCCGGTTTATAGTGTAACTGAATTTATTCCTCTGTTTATCTCAACAAATTATTAAAATCATTAACATATAGTTCTAGGAGACAAGTGCTCTGCACTCTTCGTGCACCTCCTCATCCCGCTGGTAAACCTGCCACAGAGTGGCAGGTAGGCATCAGTACGAACACACGCAGGTGCAGGTGGATGAAACGCTGCTTTAGACTCGGAGAAAGTCTGAAACACAATCCTGTCCTGTGCAGCGCCGCATGGCATCGCTCTGACAGCAGATGGAGAGTTTTGATGTGCAGTCGGAGGAGCAGATGCACCCGGAGCCACTCTGCAGCCCCCACTGGGCTATACGGAGGAGACCGGAGCTGATCTGCAGCCCCCACTGGGCTATACGGAGGAGACCGGAGCCGATCTGCAGCCCCCACTGGGCTATACGGAGGAGACCGGAGCTGATCTGCAGCCCCCACTGGGCTATACGGAGGAGACCGGAGCTGATCTGCAGCCCCCACTGGGCTATACGGAGGAGACCGGAGCCGATCTGCAGCCCCCACTGGGCTATACGGAGGAGACCGGAGCCACCCTGCAGCCCCCACTGGGCTATACGGAGGAGACTTTTATTAATATCTCAGAGTCGTTCATCACCGGTGAGGCTGACTGATCCTCTTCCGTGCAGCGTTTTTGTGCACGTCTCTGACTCCGGTCTGTAAGCTGCCAAACACCTCTTTAATCTTTCCCACCTCACAAATGAGGAATTCTGTCTTGACCCCCCCCCCCCTTTTTTGTTAGAATCTCTCCTCTCCATGGTTCAACCTCGCTGGCCGAAGCCTCATCATTATTCATGTTTAAGGGCGTAACCGTGGGCGTGACATTTAAATGACGATGGATTTCAGCCGTGGTTTTTATCAAGACTCTTGTTCGTACCACGAGATTTGACCGATACGAACGTTTTAATAAATCACACATGGGTCCAATCGTACGATGTGGTGTGTGTGGATTTAACGTCCAGCAGCTCCACCGTCTGCAGCAGCAGATCTTCATCCTCTCCTGTACGGTGTCCGGATCAGCAGCCTGCTTCCATCTGCTCGCTTTAACTAACTAAAGCAGCTGTCCCGTCCGTAGAGTCTGGACGTATTCCCACAGTTCCCAGACTGAAACATTTATGAAAAAGCCACCAAAACCTGCTAGCTGCCGCTTGTTAGCATAGACTACAGCTGCTTTTGCCTCCAGCTAAGCCCCACCCACTGAAATGCATGACATTGTTTACAATCTGTGAAGGAGTCTATAATAAAGTAAATTATTATTATTATTATTATTATTATTGTTATTATTAAAGGATCTAGGGGCAGGATTAAGAAATGAGAGTCGCGACTGGCGCTTCAGGTAACTGCAGCCACGAGCCAAACCATCACGGGAGCACAAACTGATGCTGTAACGTTGTTTACTACGCTGATAAAGTCTTTTTCTTCGTAGTTCCACTTTTTAGTGTCTTTCAGTTGATCTGGATCGTTTGCTGACGGCAGAAGAATCCATAACTATCGCTTACAGTGTTTGAATTTACCGCGACGTCTCCTTCCTGCATCAAACCGTCGGGACGCGTCTGCAGCCTCATTTAACGCCACGTCTGCAGGACAACGCGGGAAATTCACCGAATCGCAGCATCATGCAGCACAGCCTGTTCAGGCAACGGAGAGACGTGGTGGAAACGGTGTTTTTGGTTTTTAACGCTTCATCACTCATTCGTATTAAATTGATCATGCTCGTTTATTCTTTCACATTCCTACCTCTAGTCCCTTTAATAATATTAATAATAACAATAATAATAATAATAATGATAACAATAATAACAGTTCATGCGCGTTCTAGCAAAATGACTGAAGTTTCAATCAGTTTTGCTGAAACATGATGGATACTGCCGCAGAAATAATGCTAATCATAAAAATAGTGCACAGATAAAGTTATTACAGCAGCTGCAGCTTCGCTAACTTCTGCTACCACAGCAAGCATCGCCGGTGCAGCTGCACCAGGACCCAGACACTTTCATCGGCCCATGAAGGAAGGGAAAAAAATAGGTGCCCCTCAGATTTACGGGGGAGGGTAAATAAAGAAATGCCCGTGTCCATGTAGCATTACCTCATGTACACCACTTTAGCTTTTCTTTATCTTAAAAACACGTAAAACCGTCTGAAAACCGAACAAAGCAGTCCGTGTCTGATTTAGCTTTTGAGTTTTTTTCATGGGCGCCCCCGCAGAGAACGAACACCTGTATGGAAACAGCTGTACGCACTCTGATTGGCTGAGTTTTTGTGAATGGAAAACCTCAGGTGGGTCGGTAAACCATGGGCCCATTTTTTGCTGAGCTGGTTCTGGTTCTGGTTCAGAGCCATATCTGGCTCTGAACCATAAATGTGGACGTGATCTGAGACCTGATGGTTAGGATGGGACATCGCTGCATGAAGAAGGTGGGATGTTCCCGCCCATGCTGGTTCCAGCTGTTCTGCCCCCGCAGCAGCAGCAGAACGTCTTCCTCACTGCTGGGGGGGGGGGGGGCACTAAATCACATTGTCTTACCCGCGACCTGCACGCACCGGTGAAGTTTACTTTAATTCGTTTTTTTTTATCCTAAATGCTGAAACTCGACCTGCTGCAGCATTTTTGGTGGAACAGGAATCCGTCATGGTGACGACAGCAGTTCTCTCAAGCTGTGCGTGTGTGTGTGTGTGTGTGTGTGTGTGTGTGTGTGTGTGTGCGTGTGCACGAGCGTGCTTGTGTTTACAGGTGAGCCTATCACCATCCTGCTACGCTCCCGTCTGCTGGTAACCAGGTTATTTCTGGTCAAACGAACTGATCATGGGGACACTTCACCAGCTCCACCTCCTGCAACCAGCTTGGACCCTTTTTTCCTCCAGAACTGCTTAAATTGATCCGACCGGGTGTTGGAAACGTTCCTCAGAGGTTTTGCTCCACATTGATGTGATGACATCACACAGTCGCTGCATCCATGATGAGAACCTCCAGGTCCAACCTGAGATACTCAGACCAACAACCAGTAAATCCCCGCTCCTCCTCATCCTCATGCTCAGTTTGAACTTCAGCAGGTCGTCTTCATCACGTCCACATGACGAGATGCTGCCATGTGATTGGCTGATCAGATCTGATCCGAGCAGCAGTGCAGTGCAGCTTTGATATCTTATCAAACCAGACTGTTCGTTAGCGCCTACCTCTGATCTGCAACGCTGCCACTTACCCAGAGGAATAAGGGGATTTTGTGTCTTGGTGATGTCATGCTGCTCCTCTGACCTTCCACGTTACTGTACGATGAGCCTGAAAGCAGAGGAGAGCCGTGATAGGACAACATCTCCGATGCCACGTCAGCGTTAGAATACAGACATTTAACGTAGGATTAGATCGATTATATAAGATGGATGAGCATTCGGCTTCTTCCTTTTCTCAACTCTGATGCCAGAGAGTCGAAATACGGTGCCCCCCCACCCCACCCCCAGTTTCACCAAAACCATTAAAAACGGCGCCAATCGTTTGTCCAACGTTTGTGCTACGACAATGATCGTTTGTGCTGTTATGGATTTTAAGCAGGGATGCACCAAAACAAAAGAAAAAATGAGCAAACCAAAGCTGAAAACTGAAACACTGAAATTATGTCGGTTATTAGAACTACAGCGTTTTTGGTTACGATGTGTACGAACCTCACTAAAATCAAGACATCGCAATAAATCAAATTCAAAAGTATCAAAATATTTATTTACCACCAACATGACAGCAATGCACAATATAGATTAAAATTCAAAATAAAATATTTAGCTTGACCCACTCATGTACGTTACATAAAACCTTTTAAATGTTTTTCTGTAGTACTACTACAACAAATACTAATATACAGGCTGATAACTAACTGAAAGACTGGAATTAAATATGTTCTCACATAAAAACACAAAGTGCAGAAGTCTCGTGCTGGACGCGATGTTTGCCGCGTCATCACGTTTCGGCCGTGTTGTTTCGGGGATTTATGTCTTTCATCCGAAAACCGAAAATGCACTTTTGGGTCATTTTCGTCCGAAAACTTTCGGTGACCAAATTTTCGGCGCATCCCTGTTTTAAGTAATTAAAAACTTCATATTTCAGCCTGTGATGTCATCCAGCTACACGATATAACGTAGGCCTGGATGATTATTCAATAACAGCATGCAGTGTATTGATCGACAGGCGACAGGAAGAAACGGTCTCAGTAAGAAGTTTGATAGAAAACAAAACTTCTTCATCGTTTTTCATTCCAGCCGGATTCTACAGTCATAAATCCTCCCAACCAATAACAAACGCAGACCCAGACATGCTCTGTCACCAAGCCCCGCCCCCTCAAACCACAACAGACAGCACCAGTTGTAGAAGCGGTTACAGTATATATGTGCACATATAATTTAGTGCACGTAGCGTGGTCACACTCACAAAATAATATAAATACAAATCATGACATAAAAATGCATTATACATTAATTTCTACTTATCAGTATATATCGATATCATTCGATATTCTTTTGACACCGATATGCTTTTCTCTATGTACTACAGCCCGAATATAACAGAAATGTACTTTTGAAGCAAGTAATGTATGTAAGTATGTAAAGCTTTTATGCTTTACATAAAACAAAAACATGACAGCGGGGTGCAGAAGAAAAGAAGACATTAAAAAGCAACAAAATAAAAGAATAGAAGCTTGATTTAAAATTAAAAACAAGAGAGAGAACATGGAGATGTGCAGATTTTAACTTTTGAATAAAATCTACGTAAATGCAGCTGAGAACAGGTGGGTCTTCAACCTGGATTTAAATCAACCGTTTCACCTGATCTGAGACTTTCTGGGAGTTTGTTCCAGACATGTGGAGCATAGAAGCTGAACGCAGCTGATCCAGGTCTGGTTCTGGTTCTGGGAACTGATAAAAGACTGGATCCAGATGACCTGAGGGGTCTGGAGGCTTCGTACTGGGTCAGGAGGTCCTGAACCATTCAGAGCTTTATAGACCAGCAGCAGGACTTTAATGTCTATCCTCCGACATCCCAACATTCACCCGTGCAATATACGTATCGGTCTAAACGGCAACATCCAATTAGGGATGCACGATATCCGAATTTTGGCCAATATGCTGATATTCTAAAACTCATGTGGCCGACAATCGAAATCAAAACCGGTATTAAAGCTGAAAAAAAAAAAAAAAAAAAAAGGAAGCCATAACTAGGAAATGGATGAAAATAGAAAAACCTGGACTGGAGGACTGGTTTGATGTAATGCATGACATTTTCTGGATGGAAAAGTTAACTTTTTCATTGAAGCTAGAATCGCAGAGGTGGGAAATTCTGGAAAAATTGGGTTGGTTTTGTTTCACCACTGAGAGCAGATTTCATTCTGTAAAAGTTTTGTAATTTAAGGACACCCCTTGCCATCATTTCCTACATTTTATTTTCTTTTTCTCTTTGTGTATTTCTGTTTTTAGTTCACGAGTTAATGTCTAAGATGCCTTCTGCTGGGAGGGGGGGGGGGGGGGGGGGTGGTTAAGGAAGAAGTCAAAAGTGGGATAAAATTCCCTTGTCATCATTATGTAACCGAATAGTTTCACCAGTGAATTTAGGCCTGGTTTAAGTTACATATGTTTGCAGGATGTGAACTGATTGTGAATGCAGGAATATGAATATATAAGTATGAATCTCCTCCCTTCATGCCCTTTTCCTCCCTGCGTGGAAGGCTGTGATGTTATATGCATTTTCTGTCTTGTTCATGAAAAAGGAATAAAAAATAAAATTAAAAAAAAAAAAAAAGCTGAAAAAAAATGATGTAATTTTCATTCCTTGTGCAAAATGAGAATAATAACTCAAATTCTGTTTATGTATAACAAGTCAAGCTTTAATGACCGTTGTTAGAAAAAAAACTAACGAGGGATGTGCGTTATGTCGTAAAACCACCTGGATTTAATTCTCGCTTAAGAAGAAAAAAAAAAGACCCCAAAAACGGGATATTTGGTTATTTACACAAATGAGCGTATAAACTCTGTTCACATAGAACATCCTAACAGAAACTAGCTTTAGAAGTTTTGGAGTCTGTAAAAAAGAAGATGTTTTTTTTTTTTTTTTACTTTAGAAACAGCGGCCTGATCAGTTAAATATCACTTAAATATCAGGAGGGTGTGCCGCCGATACTCGGTTTTAAGGCCGATACCCCCACAGTTCGGGTCCGATTATATTGTGCATCCCTACATGTAGTGTATATGTTTGTATTCTGAGGAAGCGATGTGATGTTGCTCCTCCTGCAGCTGCACGAGGGACTACAACCCGGTCCCTCCGGTCCTGACTGAGTCCTCCATCACTACAACCCGGTCCCTCCGGTCCTGACTGAGTCCTTCATCACTACAACCCGGTCCCTCTGGTCCTGACTGAGTCCTCCATCACTACAACCCGGTCCCTCTGGTCCTGACTGAGTCCTTCATCACTACAACCCGGTCCCTCCGGTCCTGACTGAGTCCTCCATCACTACAACCCGGTCCCTCCGGTCCTGACTGAGTCCTCCATCACTACAACCCGGTCCCTCCGGTCCTGACTGAGTCCTCCATCACTACAACCCGGTCCCTCCGGTCCTGACTGAGTCCTTCATCACTACAACCCGGTCCCTCTGGTCCTGACTGAGTCCTTCATCACTACAACCCGGTCCCTCTGGTCCTGACTGAGTCCTCCATCACTACAACTCAGTCCCTCCGGTCCTGACTGAGTCCTTCATCACTACAACCCGGTCCCTCTGGTCCTGACTGAGTCCTTCATCACTACAACCCGGTCCCTCTGGTCCTGACTGAGTCCTTCATCACTACAACCCGGTCCCTCTGGTCCTGACTGAGTCCTTCATCACTACAACCCGGTCCCTCCGGTCCTGACTGAGTCCTCCATCACTACAACCCGGTCCCTCCGGTCCTGACTGAGTCCTTCATCACTACAACCCGTCCCTCTGGTCCTGACTGAGTCCTTCATCACTACAACCCGGTCCCTCCGGTCCTGACTGAGTCCTTCATCACTACAACCCGGTCCCTCCGGTCCTGACTGAGTCCTTCATCACTACAACCCGGTCCCTCCGGTCCTGACTGAGTCCTTCATCACTACAACCCGGTCCCTCCGGTCCTGACTGAGTCCTTCATCACTACAACCCGGTCCCTCCGGTCCTGACTGAGTCCTTTCATCACTACAACCCGGTCCCTCCGGTCCTGACTGAGTCCTTTCATCACTACAACCCGGTCCCTCCGGTCCTGACTGAGTCCTCCATTACTACAACCCGGTCCCTCTGGTCCTGACTGAGTCCTCCATCACTACAACCCGTCCCTCCGGTCCTGACTGAGTCCTTCATCACTACAACCCGTCCCTCCGGTCCTGACTGAGTCCTTCATCACTACAACCCGGTCCCTCCGGTCCTGACTGAGTCCTTCATCACTACAACCCGGTCCCTCCGGTCCTGACTGAGTCTTTCACCACTACAACCCGTCCCTCCGGTCCTGACTGAGTCCTTCATCACTACAACCCGGTCCCTCTGGTCCTGACTGAGTCCTCCATCACTACAACCCGGTCCCTCTGGTCCTGACTGAGTCCTTCATCACTACAACCCGGTCCCTCCGGTCCTGACTGAGTCCTTCATCACTACAACCCGGTCCCTCCGGTCCTGACTGAGTCCTTCATCACTACAACCCGGTCCCTCCGGTCCTGACTGAGTCCTTTCATCACTACAACCCGGTCCCTCCGGTCCTGACTGAGTCCTTTCATCACTACAACCCGGTCCCTCCGGTCCTGACTGAGTCCTCCATTACTACAACCCGGTCCCTCCGGTCCTGACTGAGTCCTCCATCACTACAACCCGTCCCTCCGGTCCTGACTGAGTCCTTCATCACTACAACCCGTCCCTCCGGTCCTGACTGAGTCCTTCATCACTACAACCCGGTCCCTCCGGTCCTGACTGAGTCCTTCATCACTACAACCCGGTCCCTCCGGTCCTGACTGAGTCTTTCACCACTACAACCCGTCCCTCCGGTCCTGACTGAGTCCTTCATCACTACAACCCGGTCCCTCTGGTCCTGACTGAGTCCTCCATCACTACAACCCGGTCCCTCTGGTCCTGACTGAGTCCTTCATCACTACAACCCGGTCCCTCCGGTCCTGACTGAGTCCTTCATCACTACAACCCGGTCCCTCCGGTCCTGACTGAGTCCTTCATCACTACAACCCGGTCCCTCTGGTCCTGACTGAGTCCTTCATCACTACAACCCGGTCCCTCCGATCCTGACTGAGTCCTTCATCACTACAACCCGGTCCCTCCGGTCCTGACTGAGTCCTTCATCACTACAACCCGGTCCCTCCGGTCCTGACTGAGTCCTTCATCACTACAACCCGGTCCCTCCGGTCCTGACTGAGTCCTCCATCACTACAACCCGGTCCCTCTGGTCCTGACTGAGTCCTTCATCACTACAACCCGGTCCCTCTGGTCCTGACTGAGTCCTCCATCACTACAACCCGGTCCCTCCGGTCCTGACTGAGTCCTTCATCACTACAACCCGGTCCCTCCGGTCCTGACTGAGTCCTTCATCACTACAACCCGGTCCCTCTGGTCCTGACTGAGTCCTTCATCACTACAACCCGGTCCCTCCGGTCCTGACTGAGTCCTTCATCACTGCAACCCGGTCCCTCCGGTCCTGACTGAGTCCTTCATCACCACAACCCGGTCCCTCCGGTCCTGACTGAGTCCTCCATCACTACAACCCGGTCCCTCTGGTCCTGACTGAGTCCCTCATCACTACAACCCGGTCCCTCTGGTCCTGACTGAGTCCTTCATCACTACAACCCGGTCCCTCTGGTCCTGACTGAGTCCTTCATCACGACAACCCGGTCCCTCCGGTCCTGACTGAGTCCTTCATCACTACAACCCGGTCCCTCCGGTCCTGACTGAGTCCTCCATCACTACAACCCGGTCCCTCCGGTCCTGACTGAGTCCTTTCATCACTACAACCCGGTCCCTCTGGTCCTGACTGCGTCCTTCATCACTACAACCCGTCCCTCCGGTCCTGACTGAGTCCTTCATCACTACAACCCGGTCCCTCCGGTCCTGACTGAGTCCTTCATCACTACAACCCGGTCCCTCCGGTCCTGACTGAGTCTTTCACCACTACAACCCGGTCCCTCTGGTCCTGACTGAGTCCTTCATCACTACAACCCGGTCCCTCCGATCCTGACTGAGTCCTTCATCACTACAACCCGGTCCCTCCGGTCCTGACTGAGTCCTCCATCACTACAAACCGGTCCCTCCGGTCCTGACTGAGTCCTTCATCACTACAACCCGGTCCCTCCGGTCCTGACTGAGTCCTCCATCACTACAACCCGGTCCCTCTGGTCCTGACTGAGTCCTTCATCACTACAACCCGGTCCCTCTGGTCCCTGACTGAGTCCTTCATCACTACAACCCGGTCCCTCTGGTCCTGACTGAGTCCTCCATCACTACAACCCGGTCCCTCTGGTCCTGACTGAGTCCTTCATCACTACAACCCGGTCCCTCTGGTCCTGACTGAGTCCTTCATCACTACAACCCGGTCCCTCTGGTCCTGACTGAGTCCTTCATCACTACAACCCGGTCCCTCCGGTCCTGACTGAGTCCTCCATCACTACAACCCGGTCCCTCCGGTCCTGACTGAGTCCTTCATCACTGCAACCCGTCCCTCTGGTCCTGACTGAGTCCTTCATCACTACAACCCGGTCCCTCCGGTCCTGACTGAGTCCTCCATCACTGCAACCCGGTCCCTCCGGTCCTGACTGAGTCCTTCATCACTACAACCCGGTCCCTCCGGTCCTGACTGAGTCCTTTCATCACTACAACCCGGTCCCTCCGGTCTGACTGAGTCCTTTCATCACTACAACCCGGTCCCTCCGGTCCTGACTGAGTCCTCCATTACTACAACCCGGTCCCTCCGGTCCTGACTGAGTCCTCCATCACCACAACCCGTCCCTCCGGTCCTGACTGAGTCCTTCATCACTACAACCCGTCCCTCCGGTCCTGACTGAGTCCTTCATCACTACAACCCGGTCCCTCCGGTCCTGACTGAGTCCTTCATCACTACAACCCGGTCCCTCCGGTCCTGACTGAGTCTTTCACCACTACAACCCGTCCCTCCGGTCCTGACTGAGTCCTTCATCACTCCAACCCGGTCCCTCTGGTCCTGACTGAGTCCTCCATCACTACAACCCGGTCCCTCTGGTCCTGACTGAGTCCTTCATCACTACAACCCGGTCCCTCCGGTCCTGACTGAGTCCTTCATCACTACAACCCGGTCCCTCCGGTCCTGACTGAGTCCTTCATCACTACAACCCGGTCCCTCTGGTCCTGACTGAGTCCTTCATCACTACAACCCGGTCCCTCCGGTCCTGACTGAGTCCTTCATCACTACATCCCGGTCCCTCTGGTCCTGACTGAGTCCTTCATCACTACAACCCGGTCCCTCTGGTCCTGACTGAGTCCTTCATCACTACAACCCGGTCCCTCTGGTCCTGACTGAGTCCTTCATCACTACAAGCCGGTCCCTCTGGTCCTGACTGAGTCCTTTCATCACTACAACCCGGTCCCTCTGGTCCTGACTGAGTCCTTCATCACTACAACCCGGTCCCTCCGGTCCTGACTGAGTCCTCCATCACTACAACCCGGTCCCTCTGGTCCTGACTGAGTCCTTCATCACTACAAGCCGGTCCCTCTGGTCCTGACTGAGTCCTTTCATCACTACAACCCGGTCCCTCTGGTCCTGACTGAGTCCTTCATCACTACAACCCGGTCCCTCCGGTCCTGACTGAGTCCTCCATCACTACAACCCGGTCCCTCCGGTCCTGACTGAGTCCTCCATCACTACAACCCGGTCCCTCTGGTCCTGACTGAGTCCTTCATCACTACAACCCGGTCCCTCTGGTCCTGACTGAGTCCTCCATCACTACAACCCGGTCCCTCTGGTCCTGACTGAGTCTTTCACCACTACAACCCGGTCCCTCCGGTCCTGACTGAGTCCTCCATCACTACAACCCGGTCCCTCCGGTCCTGACTGAGTCCTTCATCACTACAACCCGGTCCCTCCGGTCCTGACTGAGTCCTTCATCACTACAACCCGTCCCTCTGGTCCTGACTGAGTCCTTCATCACTACAACCCGGTCCCTCCGGTCCTGACTGAGTCCTTCATCACTACAACCCGGTCCCTCTGGTCCTGACTGAGTCCTTCATCACTACAACCCGGTCCCTCCGGTCCTGACTGAGTCCTCCATTACTATAACCCGGTCCCTCCGGTCCTGACTGAGTCCTCCATCACTACAACCCGTCCCTCCGGTCCTGACTGAGTCCTTCATCACTACAACCCGGTCCCTCCGGTCCTGACTGAGTCCTCCATCACCACAACCCGTCCCTCCGGTCCTGACTGAGTCCTTCATCACTACAACCCGGTCCCTCCGGTCCTGACTGAGTCCTCCATCACCACAACCCGTCCCTCCGGTCCTGACTGAGTCAGGTGCTGCTGGTCATCATGATGTTCTCCGTGCTTCGTGGTTTGGGTCAGGATGTTCCTGATGACTGCACTTATCGTGTACACAGGAGTAACGCATGGAAACGTGTTCTTCCAGATCTTTCAGAAACCAGAATATTCCTGCCGTGTTCGGCTTATTCCTGCAGGTGACTTCTGGAACGTTTTAAAAGCATCATACATCTCCTTTAATATTTGACTGAGCAGAGATTGCAAATCATTGATGGGCATCAACCTTTTCAGAACAAAGTCATCTTCCGTTCCACTTCATCCATCAATCTTTTAATGTTTTACTCCTCAGTTCTAATAACATCTGGTGGGAAAAAAATAATTTTAACAGAGTTCCACAGAAACTTTAAAGCACCCGCTCACTCTTTCTGGCTCTTCCGAACATTGTCTGAGTTAACCACCATGCAAAGACTCCTTCCAGTATCTTCGCTGGAGGTGCTGCACCATGCTGAACACCTGCATTACACAGGTTTGTAGAAGTTGGTGTAAAAATCCACCAACCAACAAATATTTACCAGCCAAAATATTAAATTATTGTACACACATTTACCTGTAGGCATGTTATTGTTTTGTTAGCTTGGGGTCACCACAACAGTCATAGACCCAGCGGAGAGCCACATACTGTCAGCTTTGGAGCATTTTGGCTCATCTTTCAAGACTCCCTGAGTATTGAGTTCTCGGACAACAGAAACAAGAAAACTATCCTGGGATACACGGTGCGATTTTTTCAGTCGTTGCTCGCAGCCTCAACTGAAATTGTGTGAATCAGTCGCAGAGTTCAAAAGTTTGTCCTCATACTGTACGAACCGACGCTCGGATGCGATCTGACTGCTCACCTGTACGTCCTCAAAGACAGGTCGGAGTCTGGAACAATCCCGACACGCAACACAATAAATACAGCTAGTAGTAGAAGAAGAAGAAGAAGACGACAATAACAACAGCAACAGTATGTTATTACTAAACAAACGCGCTGTCTTGGCGATTAACACTCTTCTATGTGAAGAATTCGCCAAAAAGAAAAGGTGATGACGTCGCGTGTTGACGAGGGATCGTCTGAGCAGACGTGGGCTGTGCGGTCTGTCGGTTCTACAACCAGAACTCTGTCTAAAGGACCCGCCGGGTCTCCATGCTGCCTCTGGTTTACTTCTGTTTTTGTTTCATGCATTCAAAATGTGAAAATCTCAGAGGAAAGATTCTCAGTCTGGTCGACGCTCCGCTTCAACGTGATTCACTCACGAGCCACGACCAGAATATCACACAGGTTTGATTTTCTAGTGACGATTTCTGATCGGGAGCTCGTCGTGAGGTGCCGATCGCCTCTCATGACCCTGAATACTGCACGACACATGGTCGGGCCAAGAATCGGCCCGATCACCAAACTTGTTGTAAGACTGGAAAATCGGCTCAAAAATCGCTGCATGCCGGGCTTTTTTTTTTTTTATTCATTCTTTTACGGACCAAGTTAATGACAAGCAACATACAGTACACAGAATATATTCATAAACAGGCACAAAAGTAAAAAATACTTATCTAGGCCTGTCCCCTTGCATTTATTTCTTCCAAAATAATGACTGTATGACAAATTAAACTCAAAACAAACACCCACACCATATCAATCCATCCTATTAGATTTTCATTTTTTTAAATAAAGAAAAAAAAAAGATAAATAAAATAACATAAATCACAACAGAGAAAATAGCGGCAGAGTAAATGCTCATTCAATTTCCAAGCTGTACTTATTTAGCATGTCATTTTTGAAAAGCCTTTTGAATCTAATTATTGCATTACACGTTTTCATCACTACAGTTATTCCATAATTTAACTCCTGTGATTGATACTCAATGATACGATGATACTTTAGTGACACAACACCAAACTTTAGGCGTCAGGTGCGTTTTTTTTTGAGGCCCAAATCGCGTTTGGTCTGAACAAAGTGTTCGTCTGACCATTATGTTGGCTGTGCTAGAGTATATGGCACAATTCTGTGTAAGAAAGTCTCTTTACAAATGTAAAATTCAACTTTTAGGTCAGCCAGTCTTACATGAACAGGCCTATAGTGGACTTTTGTAGAGTACCACAAAGCAGTTGTGCTTTCAGCACCCAAACGTCTCAAAGCGGCCCTGTTTTAAGAAGCTACGCAGGGTCCCAGCAGTGCTGAAGTCAGAGTACGACGGAAACCACACCATGAATTCTCCCCTTATTCCACAGCAGCTGCTGGTGTTCCTCCAGCATGGGATGGAGCTTCGCTTGCAGAGGGAACACTTCTTCCTTTTACAGCACAGCAGGATGTGGTCAGTTTAAAACTGGACAGGTTTAGCAGAGACCACTCTGGCTTCTGGGACATGCTGGCCAGACCTCCATTCATCTGCCATCCACTCAACAAAACTGGTTGAAAATAACTCTTCTGAGCACGCTCCACACATTTCTGTGTGAGCGTTGCTGGCCAGATACAACGCAGCCTCTGGAGTATCTGAAGGAGATGTTCCCTAACAGCCTCTGCTCTCTGAAGCACTTTTCTGATATCTCAAATGCAACCGGAGGTCTGGGAGGCTTCTTGTTATCTGCAGACATTCAAATAATCGAGGTCCCTGCACAAAAAACATCAATAAAAGTCCACAAAAACTTGTCAATATTCCTCCAAACTGCTTGTCCAATGTAATCCAAGTGTCCTGAGTGGGTAGCGTCCAGAATTTACTGGAAACCATCATTAAGTAGATTTTAATAGCTTAAAAAGTACTACATATGGCTGCCGCAAAGCGCGTCCATGACAGTTCACGACACTACAGAAGATGCAGCATTCAGTGACTACTCTGCAGATAATGCAAGCATAGAAGAAGAAATTTGCTGTGTACATTGTGCTAAGAGCGAACGAGCTGCGGGCAAACAGATGATGTTGGCTATAGATGGGTTTCTGAGCAACGTGGTTGATGTCGCGGGCTTTGGCGCGGCAGACACCGGACCCACTGTGGACCCTTGAGCAAGGACCTTAACCCCCCCCACCAACTGCTCCCCGGGCTGCTTTAAATAGCAGAGAATGCAGAGAATGAATTTCCTAATTGGCTTGCTAATTGGGATGAATAAAGTATATCAAGAAAACAAAAAAAGGCGGCCCCAACCGGAGCCCCCCGCGGTCTGGGGGCCCAGGCCAGCAGCTGCCCTCCCCACCGGGCGCCGGCCACCCCCAGGGCAGGGACTGCGCCGGGCCCAGGGCCCAAGCGCCCAGGAGCCCAGGAGCCCAGTTCCTCCCCATCCACCCTCCATCCCCCTCCCCGGACGCAGCAGGCCAGGCATCCCCGGAGCCAGCAGATCCCCCGCAATGCAGCCGGCCATGCATTTGAGATATTAAAAAGTGCTATTGAGCCTGTTCGGCCGTGAGGCTCGGTGCTGCTTCGTCCGGCGACCAGGCAGCACAGGGGGGACTGGGGGGGGGCATCGAATCGCTCTGTAAACACTTTGTTTAGGCCCACAGGGATTCTGGAAAGCATTTATGGAGGAGAAAATGTTACTGAGTTGTGCAAGGGAGGCACACACACACACACACATGTATGCAGGCACGTACGCACGCACACACACATACACACACACACACACACGTACGCACGCACACACCAAGCAAGTCAACTATCACAGCACTTGTTCAACAAGCTGGAACATGACAGTATCGTTTGTTTTATATCAGCCGGGCTAATTATCAGGGAGCAGCCCGAACATGCAGCGTGGCGGCAGTGATGGGACCGAGGAGGACGCACAAGACGACGGGAGGAAAACAGACGGAGGGAGGGGGGAAGAGAGGAAGACAGAGGAGTAGGCCTGGGACAATAATCAATAAATCAATTAATCAAACAATAAATGAAAATGAAGTCAATAACTTTCCCGGCCTCGATGTGTCTCCATGTGCATGCGTGTATTTGTTTCCCTCGTCTCTCCCTCCAAACACGCTGGATAACAGGAGGCTTCACTCTGAGCATCGTCTCAGCACCTGGACGTGTTTGTGGCTCAGAATGAAATGAAGGAGTGAAGCATCCTGTCAGTCATTCAGGATCTTTGTCGGCGCCGTCGGCCCGACAGCCAACTCATCATCATCATTATTATTATCATTATTATTATTATTATTATTGAAGTGCAGTTTTGTTTGTTGAGACTGCATAGGCCATTGTATTTATTGTTTTTGAGAAACAGGGTCTATTTTACTGTATTCAGAATCAGAATCAGAAAAACTTTATTGTCATTGTACCGGCGTCCCAGTGCAATGAAATTCTTTTTCCAGTACAACCCGTCCAAGACTACACAGACAGTAGACACAATACAAACAGAACCGGGCAGACTGAGGGTGCAGCCACACGAGCAGCGCACCTGTTTGCAGAGTGAAAAAGATAAACACTGGGACAGGTGGGGAGAGGAGAAAAAAAAGAAACCACTGTCCCGCCCTCTGCAGAGGACGTGATAATGGGTTGGGATAATGGGTATTTGGGTATTTGGTGCAATTTTTCTAACAGAGGTGGAGTCCTTTTTTAATTTCATCTTTATTAATCTTTATTTATTTATTTAGAATATTTAAAAGTTCTGGTTCTGGACATTCCAATGTGAATAAAAGGTTAATTGTTGCATTTGAAAGGACACTTTCTTTATTATGATACATTGTAAAATTACATAAGTGGTTATTTTGGTATTGGTAAAGTCGACAATAATATCGTTTCTCGTCAATAATATGTGGGACAATATATCGTCCAGCAAAATTTGTTATCGCCCCAGGCGTACAGAGGAGGTAAAGCAGGACAACAGGAATTCAAAAACTGATAATAAATAAAAATTTACAAAAATATAAGTCAGTGGAATAAAATATCGCTTTTGAATTGTGGTTGGAAATAATCATTTTAAAAAGTTGAAGTTGACAAAAGTAATAATAATAATAAATAAATATTCTGTGAAAATCATGACATTGATTTTAAATTGTGGTTCAACAGAAATATTAAAAACGCACAAATAATAAAACAAGTAAACAAGCATGACGGGGCTCTGAAGCTAAAATGTTATTGAGCAACACTTTGATTCAATCACTGCAATCAGGTGTTTCTGTATCGTCCAATCAGACGTCTGCACCTGCTGACAGGTATGTTCGTCCATGTTCATGGGAAAGATGCTCTAATGTCTCTGGAACGGTTTTGTTTGTTTGTTTTTTTTATAATTATTATTTGCAACCACAATTCAAAAGCAATATTTTATTTCACTAAATTATAATTTTGTAAATTTTTATTTATTATTAGTTTCTTAGTTTCTTGTTATCTGAATTACTGTTGTGAATTTAGCCTTTTCTTTAATTGGAGAGTAGGAATAATTTTGAGGACGACTGTACACCTGTCACTCACCACAAAGATTAACTGATCAGAAAGTTATTTTTAGAAGTGAAAAAAACTTTTTCCTCTTTAAAGGAAGGAGGAGGAAGACATATGCGAAAAAAAATTTCACTTATTTGTCTTTTTGTTCAGGTTCCTTGGAGGAAAACTTTTAAATTTGGTTGGAATTTCACATAACATGAGTTTAGCTGCAGCTTTCTTTCAGATCAGTTTGAAATCATTTCCATTTAAACTCCAGCTCTCTAATGTTCCTCTCATGTAAAAGATCATCTGAAAAAGCTAAACTGTTGAATTGTTCTGCAGGAATGCTTTGATGCTTTTATGTCTGAACACCACATAAAGAACTGGTTTCCATGTTAGAGGTCAAGTGCACACACCATAGCAACATACCCACCAGCGCTCATCAGCATAAAGTACAGGCTATATACAGACGTTCTTAAGCTGAAATTAATACCTTTTTTAATACCTTCCTAACATTTTTTAATACCAACACGTCAACCACGCTTTCGGACTTCAGTTATACATAATAACTACTAATTACAAAGGTCACGTAGGTGCACAGACTTGCTCACAACACCAGCAGAAAAAGAGACGAATCCTCACAAATGGAAAAGAAATTTCACCCAAACAGAAAAAGAAACAAATATGCTCACAGTGGCTTAATTCAAGTTTTTAGTGTATTTTCTGTGAATGCTCCTTCTGTAATGTTTTTAATATTTTATGTAAACCACTTTGAATTTTTTCTGTATGTGAAATTAGTCTTACAAATAAAATAAATAAATGCGTAGAATGGCTGTCACTACCTTCTACTCTGATTTCCCGCCGGTGAAAAAAAATGTTGGCGGTTCAGCTGAACACATGTTCATGTGTTCATGTACACTTGCATCATATCTATAGTTTATATATTCCAATTATGTCTGGGCAGTGTGGAAATGTTCTCCACAGCAGGAGAGGTATGAACAGAAAAGAACAGCCTGACTTAGTTTCAAATAAAAATGTTTGAGCCCCCAAAATTCACCCAAATAAGGTGTGAAATAGGTAAAAGGAGTTTATCAGAAATAAAGTAAATAAATGCAAGTTATTTTAGGATTGGCCTAAACACTGCACAAACAAATATCAGTTTAATAGTGATTCGAAAATTTAATACCTCACCAGAAACTTTTATTATTCTTTTTAATGGCCTTAATTTTTCCCCGTTTCATTTACCACCTTTTAATACTTTTCACCACTTTTCACGCGCGGACCCTGATAAGAACCGAGAAAAGGCCTCAGAGAGGCTGCAGGAATGTGCGCAAGCATCCATCTTAGCTTCAAAATGGAAGCCTTATCCACCCCTCCCTCCCTCCCGCCCCAGAAACACCCGCTTATAAGCGGCGCTTTTAAAGCCTCTGTGGCGCAAACATCCTCAAATGACGCTGCGTGTTTCGTGCTTAGAGCCGCAGACTGGAGGAGGTTTGGACTTTTCCAACGTTCTCCCGGTTACAGAAGAAAGAAGATGGCACGCGCATCACCCCTCCGTTTTCCTACCTTCTATCAATCCTCTCTTCTTGAGAAAGCCATGAATCCAACCCCCCCCCCCCCCCCCCCCCGGCCGCTGGGCAAACTGGAAAGACGCGATCCAGCCCCGGGATCCACAGCGCCACCAGGAGCCGCCTGATCTCCGGGTCCAGGGCGTGAAAATGGTTCAGTCCCGGATAATAACCCCCCCCTAACCACAGCTTTTCTCGCGGGGGGGCTTCTGCCGTGTGTAAATCTTCGTTTATGAGCAGCCCCTCACCTGTCGCGTGGGAACCAGAAGCAGAGCGCTGGTGGATAAATGCTTCACTCCTGCGCTTGGAGCGAGCGCAAAGATGTCTTCCATTGACGGTCGTAGCTGTTGATGTCTCGCTCCGATGCGCAGGCTCGTTCACACCTCCCCACACATGAAGAAATAACACCTCAGGTACTGATCTAAAAGGTTAAACCAACATAAAGGAGCTGAATCCGCCTCTGTGATATCCAAAATGTCAGCTTCGTCCCTCCATGCAGACCTGCTCCGGAGAGGCGGATGGATGCGGGCGGGATGCTGCGGGCTCGCGCCTGCCGCAGCCGCGCCGTAGTCTTCAGGCGAACGTGTTGATGTTTGAGCCAGCAGCTCCCCGGCGGAGCTTTTGACTTTTGACTTTTTTATTTTTTACTTCCCTAACTCAGCTTTCTGTATAATATGTTTTACGGTAAACTACTGGCAGCTGTGGTTGCCAGAATTTTACCCCCAAGACATCACGGCATGCTTTAGAACTGTGAATTACAAGGTTAGATAGTGTTGATGTGGGTTTTTTACAGTAAATCACAATTAAAGAATGATACATCATAACTAATCTACAGTAATGTTTTGTAGATTGATTTATTGATGTTTATTAAAGTGTTAAGCACCCTGGTTGGTGCCCAGCCCTCGTGGGCTTATTAGACACTATCAAATAATATACAATACAACAGCCTCGTGGAAAAATACAGAACAAAGCATGACATAAAAGAAAAACCTATGAAAATTTGGGCACATACAGAGACAACAGTTCATCAAACGGGATACAAAGTCTTTTGCTGCAGACATCGAGCCTTTTCCACAAATTTTGCAAGGAAAAAAACATCATTTTCAAACAGCCAGCAGAATTTCCGCTTCATGTTTCCAAAATAAATCAGGATTTTTTAACTGAACTGATTCAAAAAGAGAATTTCTTAAATCACAATTCAAAGGACAATAAAACACCAAATGAAATTCATCTTCCACAACCTCGAGATCACGAAATTCACACAAACGCAGCAGTGCCTTAAACGCCCCACTTCAGCTGCCAGAGGCAAGGTGCTGGCTCTTAACTGAGCACAGACATCTCTGCCTTCTCTGTAAATTAAACTAAATATCAGGTTCTGTAACAGAATCACTTTTTAACTGAACATAATTTCTAAGCTTTGGCTTCTTCCACATATCCTGTTTCCATTGAGCTTCATAACTCACAGGTAATCTTTGTCTGACAGAATTTAAAATACATTGCAGGTTATTTCTAAGCATGCATGCATGTCAGAAGCTGACAAAGCTGCTGAAACTGCTCTAAACCAAGACTGAGGATTTGCTCTGTCCCACTTAAAAATGTTCCCAGTCAGCCAGACTGACGACGGTTCAGCAATCGCACCATTTCACGTCTTTACAATATTATAATGTTTTGTAGCAATAAGCACATACGCTCAGTGACACCCTCCATGGAGGTAAGGAGGGTGAAGGAGGGGCACATCAACAGATGACTATGGGGGCGGGATTTGAACCACCACCCTTTGGTCATTGATGACCTGCTCTACCTGCTGCGTTTCAGGCTTCGCTCAAAGCGGCTTCGTGGACGACGGCTCTCGTCACGAGTGATGACGTCATGTGTTGCTTCCTGGTGATGTCCATGTTTGAATTATATTTCACTTTATTACCACATTTCTTACACAAATGTGTGCATTCCACATTTTATCACACTAAAAATTAACTAAAAATGAAGAGATCCAGATTCTGAACTCCAAATCCCGTCGTCCTCAGAATTATTCTCACCCTCCAGTTAAAGAAAAGGCGATCGTAATTCAAATAACAAGAAACTAAAGAAACTACTAATGAATAGAAATTTTTAAAATGATCATTTAGTGAAGTAAAATATTGCTTTTGAATTGTGGTTGGAAATGATGATTAACCCTCATAGCTCCATAAAAAAAAAAGTTACGTTAAGGTCACAGACTGGCCGATGTCAGTAAACGGCCTGTAAATATTATGTAAAAATTAAAAGTTGCCATTTTTTTTCATGGCTGTCATCACTGACTTCTGGCCGAACCATCAATACCAAAAATATCAATGAGTTTCAAAATTTTAACCCTGTAAATTCCAGTTTGTAAACACAATGTTCCAACTGCCTAAAACTGAAAAGTGGGTTAAAATAAGTAAAAAAAAAATTTTTTTAAAAACGCCTGTAGGTGGCAGGCTATTATTAGGTATACAGAGCAGACCTAAGCATAGCTTATAGCAACCACAATTAAAAAGCTCAATGAGAAGTTGTTTCAAGATAAAATGCAAAAAAATGTGGTAAAAATTCCAGTTTGAACTGGAATGGCAGCATTACAGAGAGGGAACTAAATTCCCTGCAAAAGACTGAGCTAAATAATTAGCATGTGATCTGACTGATCACAATGCTGGAAAAAAGAAACAAACACCAAAATTACAAATGTGAGACCCTTTCACGCTCAAATAACCTCACATGAAAGAAGAACAAAGATTGTTTATTTCATTGGATGTTCAGCATTTTTGAGTGTTTGAAGGATTCTGATTGGCTGAAATAACATTGAAGTCTCTGGTTCAATGCGAGCATCGGCGTGCTCGCAGGAGATGCGATGTAGTACTGATGTAGTACTGATGTAGTACTGATGTAGTACTGTTTAGGCTCTAAAAATCTACTAAATGATGGTTTCCAGTAAATTCTGGACGCTACCCACTCAGGACACTTGGATTACATTGGACGAGCAGTATGGAGGAATATGGACACGTTTTTGTGGACTTTTATGGACCTTTTTGGCTCGGACCCCGGTGACCTCCATTATATGAAAGTTGGGGGAAACGAGAAGCCTTCCTGATCGCCGGCTGCATTTGAGATATTAAAAAAGTGCTGCAGAGTCTTTCTCACCATGAGGGGAAGTGGAAGATAAAGTTACATCATTCTGTGGGTGGACTATTCCTTTAAAGGATAATTTTCTTTTCTTCAACCTGGACCTTATTTCTCGCTGTACAGTATATACGTGCATTTACCCACCAGTAAAGTTTCTGCACCACTTTGACTCCTTGGGAAGATATTACGTTGAGTCGCCCTTCGGCGTACGTCCGGTATAACGGCAGAGACGGAGCAGCCTCTATATCAGACATTATCTGCAGTACAACTCCTTCATTTCATCAATACTTTCAGTAGAATGAACGAATGAATGAGTACTATTGTCTTGTGAGTAGGAATGCACAATATTAATCGGCCCCCTATTGGCCTTAAAACTGAGTATCAGACATCGGCCACCCAACGGATATTTTACCGATATTTAATTGATTAGCTTGCTGTTTCTAAAGTCTAAAAAAACAAAAACTACTTCTTCTTCTTCTTCTTCTTCAAAAACCTCTTTTTTACAGAGTTTAAAACTTCTAAAGACTAGGGGTGGAAAAAACATCAATACACTGGAATATCACGGTATTTTCATATACTGATATCATATTATCTTATAAAAATGCAGTATTGATCTATTTCACTAAAAAAAAATCTTGCGATATTTCATCGTTCTGTTACGGAATCTCATGAGAATTCACGAAATATTGTGAGATTTTGTCAGTAAAATAGATCGATACCGTGCAAAATATCGATTTGATAATGGCAAATTAAAATATCCTATATCGTATCAATATTTTTTCCCACCCCTATTTTTCAAAGTGTCAGAAACGGATAACAAAACTGCTACTTGCAATGACTGCTTATTTGTTTAGCTTTAATATCAGTATTGATATCGGTTATCAAACTGTATCGTATCTTTATAAAAATAACTAAAACTAATGAAAATTATTGCAAAAACATCCTTAGTTTTAGTCTTTGTAAATGTATTTAATCCATCAGTCTTTTGGGTTGATATGAAATCTGTTTCTATTTAATCTGTTTACTTTGCTCTACTGGTTTTACTCCGAGTGACTTTCTGATGATTTTGAATGTCACACCAGACAAATACCTGTAATGTACAAAAAAAAATCCCAGTAAACCAAAACTGACACTGAAACTAATGAAAACTAAACTAAAACTAAGCATTTTCCATAAAATAAAAACTAATAAAATCTAGCAAACCTGCTCAAAAAACTAAAACTAACTCAATTGAAAAACAAAAAGTCAAAACTAAATAAAACCTGAAACTAATTAAAAATCCAAAACGGTTATAACCTTGATCTGCATCTGCTTTGACAACTTCTTTGTTTTTTAATGTGATCTCTTTGATTTTAATTTTAAATCATGTTTTTACGCTTCGTTTCCTCTGCTCCAGCTGTAATGCTTTTAATGTTTTACTGCTTGTAAAGCACTTTGAACTGTTGTACATGAAATGTTTGACACAATAAACTCGCCTTACCTAATATAATGGCTTTCCCTGATCTGTCTTTATTTGAGCCAAGCTGCTGGAATGAAAACCAGTCAGTGATTCAGAGCACATGTTTTCATTCCTTTCACGCGACACTGCACTCCTCACTTTCCCCAGCCAGCACTG